>VZSV01000046.1:4115553-4129772 GCA_013398735.1 Nothocercus julius
ATGGAACTTTCTGTTGCTTGGTCTGTAGTGAGAAAAATGACCACTCCTATAAGTTTACATAAGCCCAGATATGTGATAGATTAACATCTGATACTAGATATACCTGTGGATGAAGATCGTGGTATTTCTGGGTAAATTTTCCATGTCTCTGTCTCTGTCTCTTCTTTTTTTTATTAGTTCATTTTTGCCTTGAGCCCAAAGTCTGGTGGTTTGGTTGGTTGTTTTTGTTTTTTAGTTAGTTGTTTTTAATGAGTTTCAGCACAAACAAGCAAAAAGTATAACTTCCGTATGAAGGTACGGTGCAGAATAAACCAAATAGTTCACATCTTAGTTATTTATTCCATCACATTTTTTTTTTTCTGGGCAGGTTTGTAGCTCAAGAAAGAATTCAGACAGAATCCTCTATGTCACCCAGCAATGTTCTCGTGGTAATGAAACACTGAGGTCACAATTCATCTGATATAAATGGACAACAAGAGATATAAATAGCAGTTACATTTCACCTAAACCTTCACAAATAAGGCTCAGGCATTGTGTTGACTTTCCAAAAACATAAATCTAGTTCCTCAAGAAAAAGTTTATTGTTTCTAATTGATATCAACAAAGCATTACTCAATTGCAAGCATCACAGTTTGGCACAAAAAGATCAGAAATCTCTCAATGTAGAATTATTAGTGAATAAAAAGATGTCCTGCATGTGCTGTATTTCATAATACCTCCAACTCCATTGCTTACTCTGAGTGTTGGGAAGTCGGGCAGAGAAATGTCTCTTCACAGAATGTTTAGTCCTCTTTCACATTTTCCTTTTCCTCTGTATTCTTGATTTTATCCATGCATGGAGAATCATTGCTGACATTCTCACCTTCTTGCATTTTCCCTATTTAAGATAGCTATTTATTGGCAAAGGACTGCACCAGAAAAGGACAGACAGTGAATCAGGTTCTCTATGCCGCTCTCCTGGCAGCCTATGAGGGAGAGTGGAAGAGCAGCTATGTCACCGCTCCCTCCTTATGCGCTGTGGGCATCAGTCTGCATTGCTATCCCATATGGATATATGCAAACAGGAAGGGCGTATTTATTAATAAATCCCTTGGTTTCAGAATTACAACTCTGCTGTTGTTTGATCTAAAGGAAAAGCTCTACAGGTGTTCATGGGAGGAGATACTTGAACTTGCTTTTGGATCAGACGTCAATACCTTGCCTGCTGTCCAAACTTCTTTTGAACGAGAATCAAAATCTTCTCTGTGCTTTTCTTATTGTGTATGAGTAGGGAATAGTATGTGAGGCTTACACATACATTATAACTAGAGCCAAATGTTCATACACCCAATTTCACAAGATGAAAAATGAGCTGTTCTGTTATTTGAACTAATTACTGCCATTCCTCCTATTAATGATGTCTAGCTCAGTTACAGACTACATTTTCCTAGAAGATTGAAATTTATTATTATCAGACTGATGCAGAATTTTCACTCCCTCTTAGTTTACTGAATCCTGTGAATAAAATCAGTCTTTTCCTTGTTCTTTTTCTTATGCAACTCTAATGCTGTTTAACTCTATTTAGAGCTATCACCAACTGTCTGTGACTTTTCTTTAGGCTGGAGCTCTTGTTCACATCTATATAGACGGATCTGTACTAGTGACTCACGGTGGAATTGAACTGGGACAAGGAATTAACACTAAGATGGTACAGGTGAGTCAGATATGATCTGAGCATAAACAAAACGCACTGAGAAAGATAACTGAGTTAAAAGGATGAATAATGATAAGTCCAACAAATTCTATAGATATGAGAAGACTAAGTTTAATGTTGGCTTGTTGCTTGTGAGTAATTGATCAAGGAAAGCCTGTGGAAGATAAAAGCTATAACAAAAGTGATCTCTCAAACCATGGATAAGAGTTGAGCCCTCTACATGGAATCAATCACTGTTATCAAGAGAGCTAAAGTACAGAACACATGCAGAAAGGATCTAACAGTTACTTGCACAGGGAATTAAAATGCTGTAGAATTAACTCTGTAGTGCAATTAGCACCAATGACATCACTCTGTCATTATGCATTTCTGGTGTAAATAGCGATGAGGAAAATTTTGGTCATTTTGCTCACATACGTTATTTTGCAGCTACAAGGAGCTGAATGAACCTATGAATATCAGAGCACCATGAAAAACAGTGAAGTGGAAACGCAAACTAACCAAATTGTTTCAAATGAGGTAGCAAGGGGAAAAAAAAAAAAAAAAAGAAATTTGAATCTCCACAAAGATTCAATTCAATTCAAAATTTTACATATACAACTAAAACCTAGTTAGAGGAAGCAGTTCATTAGAGGCAAAACATTGTAAGATATTGCATTATATTTATTTATAAAATATTTGTTTTGCAGAATAAGGAAGTCTTCAGTGATTTTCCTGGTTATAGTGTTACTGTTGAATCTGATCATTTGCTGCTTTTGTAGAGAAAGAGATGAATGGCAATGCTCTGTTTTTCCTGGCTGAAGGCTATCACTTCAAGTGGGCTGGAGATTATATATATATATATATTTTACTTTTGTTATAGATTGTCAGTCGTGAGCTGAAGATACCATTGTCATATATACACTTCTGTGAAACAAGCACAACAACTGTACCTAATGGCAAATACACAGCAGGTTCAGTTGGAACGGAAATCAATGCAAGAGCAGTCCAGGTTACATTTATTTGCATTTTTTCACATGATCATTTGTTCTGTTAATGAATATCCCTCTGTGGATTCATAACTTCATTTTTCTTTCAAGCAGCTTTTATAAAACTAATCAATTATTTGTCTCAAAATTGCTCTTTCTGGTTATTTTATATGGCTAGTTTAAAGAAAAGCAAATTACTTGGCACTGTTCAAAGGGGCTCCTTTCTTCTGCTTTTCTGTATCAGACTTACAAATGTTTTGTTTAGGTTGCAGCAAGAGGAATGTGTGGAGCTTCAGTTTATTCTGAGTATTTTAACACAGTTTAGGGGGAATTTTAGCAGAAGGTATATTTCTGGTACCTGTTTTTATAATGAATGAAATACCTTCATTTACTTAAATACTTTGGGATCAATTTCATTTGAAAATGAAATTTATTTTGCTTTCATTTATTTTGCAGTAAGTCACTCAAGACAGTGATTTTCTAGCCAGTCAAAACAGGAGAAGGGTCATGTCCTTTGTCTTCTGTTTGGTGGTGATTTCATTGATGGTCTGATATGTGAAGATCTCATACATTAGAGCAGATGCCCGTGCCAATCTTTGCAAAGTCCTGCATTTGTAGCTGGCAGTTAGCAGAGAAGAGAAGTTGTAACTAAATGAGCAGAATTATGGCCCTCCGAATGCAATTGCTAACACAACCTTGCTTTGAGCCCTTATCAATGGATGGTAGAACAGAACATGCTGGGGCAACACTCAGCAAATTAACCTAACCAGGCAAGGGTTGTATTGCTTTGGAAACAGCAGAAAGTTTTGGTTTTACATGTTGGTTAACAGAGCGCAACTTTTTCTCCCTAGGATGCCTGTCAAATCCTTTGGAAGCGCCTAGAACCTATCCGAAGTAAAAATCCTAAAGGCAAATGGGAGGACTGGGTAAAGCCTTTCTATATTTTATACTGTTATGGCGAACCAATGGGCGTAGGGTGAAACTTGCCGTTGCAGAGGGAGTGAAAGTTCCCTCTGGAGGCAGGAGGAGAAAGGGGTGTCCCTATCTGAAGTAAGCTGAAAGAGAGGAAAAGGAGGAACAGTGGAAGAGCAAGTGGTGCAACTCATTGGCCTGGTGAATCTGTCTTTTGCCTTGTGTCCCTTGCTAAAGACCATTGCAGGACACAAGGAAACATAAAGCTTTTACTTAGGGCTCCCCAGTTGCACTTTTCTTTAAACATAATGAATGTGTGTGTGTGTGTATATATATATATATATATATATATATGTAGTTTTCATTCTCTCTTTAATATTGAATATACTTTTTGCAGATCAGTGAAGCTCACAAACAAAGCATCAGTCTTTCAGCTACTGGCTATTTCAAGTAAGGAATGTTGTTAGTCTCTTTGTAAGCCTTGGCATCAAAGGTGCCACTTTGTCGGGATGTTTGCAGGAATGATGAAACTTTCCCCATAAAATCTTATTAAGCCCAAATCAGTCGCAGCACACAAATCACCAAACGGTTACCTGTATCAGACTGCAGGGTTTAAGCACAGGAGGAGACCTTCTTTTCAATCCATATTGGTTTCAGTATCACTTTATATCCTCGGTTAGCTAGTTTGATAGCGGAGCTGTAATCCTCTGCAGTGCCAGCTACAGTAGAGTGGGGGGAGAGGAATTTTGCTCCATGGCCATCACAGTTTGCTGTCATTCTATCCTCCCAAATCAGTCAGTGCAACACATATTTATCAGTGGTGATACACCCCAAGTCATCTTTGACTATGGAGAGCCTAAGACTTAGATCTGAGTATTTACTTCACGTGCTGTGTGATTCCTCTGATAGTCTCAGTAAAGAGGATGATGGGGCAAGGGATGTCTTGATTAAATTAATCCGTTCTTACTGGGTGTTCTTACTTCCTCCAGGGGTTATGTCACAAACATGAACTGGGTCACAAAGAAAGGCCATGCTTTCCCATATTTTCTATTTGGAGCTGCTTGTTCTGAAGTAGAAGTTGACTGTTTAACAGGAGACCACAAGGTAATGGCAAAAATTACAATGAACTGAAATAGAGTTGGGTGAATTTCCCATCATTACATTCAAGCAACAGTTTATTTCTTCTGCTGCTCTTGGCTGAGAATAGAGACATAGTCTTTATGAAATGTACTCAACAAAATGCCAGCAGAACACTAAATGGCTATAAACATCCTTTATAATATATTCTGTTATTCCTCTTTTGGAGGGAAAATTCTGTTGTTAATCAGAATAATAAGAGTCTGAGGAGAGCAGAAAATAAATTTGTAATAGTTGTGATGACCACTCTTTAACATGTGGGACTAATAGAAGGTCTAATAATGTATCTGCCATGCATGGCAGCTTTGAAATTCTATCCGACCTCCTGGACATCTCCCTGCGAGCTGGCTCTCCAGCAGCACAAGCCCAGATCATTAAAGTCTGCTCTTTAGCAGGGCTGCATTTAAAATGGAAGAAGCCCCTTTGGCGTAGCACGCCTCTGGCAAAGGGGATTCAGTGCAGGGACAGCTCTCAGAAGCAGCGTACGGAGACCAGCCTGGTGTCTTCAGGACCGCTGGGGAAATGCATATTGCAGCAGGGACTGCCATGCATCTGTAGCCCATGTGGAGCAAGCTCCAAAGTCACTGGATGCTGTAAACCCCATCAGACTACATCCAATTGGGATTTAGGGGGAGAATCCATGGGACGTTGTATAATAACAGCATAGCCATTCTTCCCTGTCCTGTCCAGAACATTACACAGGAGGAACTTGGGGTCTTCTGGACTTCAGGTTACTGCTTCCACACTTAGAACAAATCACAGGGAGTGGCTAAGAATAATATCAAACAATTCAGTTTCCATCACAGAAAAAGCAACAAAGCCATTCTTGAACTCAATATCACCCTGTTCCTCACTCCATGTGCACGTCACGTGATCAGACAACCAAAAGGCATCATTGGAATGAAAAATCTGTTTCACATGGCTTTTATTTGTCAGAATAAATTTGTAATACATGTGATGATTGATCTCTAATGGGTGGGGCTGCATATTGCTTAGCATCCCTTCATTGTTGTGTATTTTAAATATAACTTCATAACATCTATTTGTTTAACAGAACATCAGAACAGACATTGTCATGGATGCCTGTTTTAGCATAAATCCAGCTATAGATATAGGACAGGTATGTAATTTCATAGTTGTGCTGTATAGTAGATGTTAGTGCTGATGGTTCTTTGTGTCTAAATAATTGCTAAATAATTTTCAATTTAAGTCCACCTATTCAGTAAGGCTCAAGGAGGTTGGACTGGCAGATGGCAAACATTTATTTGCAGCTACAAACAATATTAGATTAAGATAATACTTCTTGATCATCTTTTGAGAAGTGATGAGTAAAAGCAGGTACAACAAACCAGTTTCAGGATTCTCACCCTGAATTTCCTTTGCAAAGTCAAAGGAAATGTCCCTAAAAATTGAACCTAAATTAAAAAGCCTTTCTTCTCCTATATCTTTATCCTGTTACAAGCTCTGCCTCATACACTTGCCCTTTGCTTAGTAGATTATGATCATTACATATATCCAAGAATTGCCAAGTTTACCAAAGTCATTCTGCCTTAGCACTTCGGTTATTATGTAAGGTTATGTATGGATATATGTAAGCACTGGCATCTTGCGCCAGTGTTTACATCATCACTTCACAGCCCACGTGTCTCCTCAGCAGTTGTTCCTACTGTAGGTTGACCTGTTATTTTCTCCTCACATCCAATCTCTCAGATATTTGTGCCTGACAGGTTCTTTAGAAGAGATTTCACTTGAATCCTTAATTCTTTTAAAATAAATATCAGATTGAGCAGACTATTTGTGTCAGAATGTGGGCAAATATCTCCTTACTAAGGTTCTTTTGATCAATATCCCTGAAGTCAGTGGATTTAACTTGGCTCTCAGTTCTGCCAAATCAAATCAGAAGTAACTGCATTAGTTTTGGTGAGATTAGCCAGGAATAAGGAAGAGTGGAAATTGAGCCAATGAAAATATTTGTGTAAGTCAGATGAGGACACTTTGGCCCTGTTTTAGTCTGCATTGATTTAACTTTTACTTGTGGAAGGAAAGGTACCAGTTAATGCGTACTCTTAAAAAGTCTAATTTTATATACGTTTTTATCTTTTAAAATGACTGAATGAAAAATTAAAAATGTACCTTTTTTTTTTTCCTTTGGTCAGATTGAAGGGGCCTTCATTCAGGGAGTTGGTCTTTATACATTGGAAGAAATCTACTTTTCTCCAAAAGGAGAGCAACTCACCCTTGGCCCAGATACCTATAAGATCCCTGCCACCTGTGACATTCCTGAGCAGTTCCGTGTGTATTTGCTGCCAAATTCACGTGACTCAATTGCCATCTATTCCTCTAAGGTAAGCAGGCCCAGTTTATTGTACACAATATAAGCAAGCACACCTTGTGATTCTGTGTTTGTGGTATACCGTAGATGCATTTTTTTAAAAGTAATTCCAATTTAATCTGTGCAACAGATTTCAGAGTTACTCCATGTACTTAAACGATGCAGCGCTGCTGTTCTGAGGTTTTAGACTCTTGCTTCCTGTGACCTATTGACATTACAGTAGCACTTGGAAGCCCTAACTGAAACTGGAACCTTTTTGTTCCAGTGGAACCCAGCTGTTGTGTCACAAAGAGGAAAGAGGCAGCCCTAAGAGGTTAAACTGCCTACCAGGAAAAAGGATGGAAAAAGGAAATATTACGATCCTTTTTAAAGATGGAGAAGTCACGTGGAGAGAAAGAAAGTAATTTTCTAGAATTTCACAAAAAAACTAAGATAGATATGGGAACGTAATCCAGTTATTCCATTAACCTAACTGCAAGGCACCAAACTTCCTGTTGTAAGGTTCTGAGGGGGAACCCAGCACTAGGCTAGAGCACTATTCGTAGCCTCAAAATAAAAGCAAGCAAGCAAAGAAACAAAAAGTCTTCAGAATAAAAGGAGGAATAGCCTGGAACACAGGCCTCTGGCTTAAAAAATAAAAAGACCAGAATACCCACTATTCCAGCATAGTGTCTAGACCAGGTATCTCAGCAATGGGAATTTCCAAAAAGTCCTTTCCAGATAGTTATAGTCTTCCATAGTGAGTATGAATGAGTAAATAAACTCTTCCACAAGAAGACAGATACTAGATACAATAGGCATATTTCTTATCAGCGTTAGGCAGTGCAACCTTTATCCATGCGAGAGATGCTGAAGATGCTTCTCTGTTTGATTGTGTAGAATAAAGTCCACTACAATATAAAAAAAAAAAAAAAGAAATTTATATGAGAAGTCATGAGTTTTCATGGCTTTATAATGTCACCACTGAAGTCACAGAATAAAACGTTTCTGATAGTGTATCTGTGTTGTAAATCTTAAAATTATCTCCATCAACCAAATCTTGGGCCTTGATGTTTTTTTGATCTGAAGATTATCATAGATCCAAGGAAGTTTGCTGAACCCAAACTTGCTGCTCTTAGCCAGATATTGAGCTGCTGATTCAGAGTAGCACAGGTAACTTCACTGTAGATGTGCTGATTTAGCTCTGCTATGGGAGTTTATAACTCATCAGGCAATTCTAAACTCATCAACCACTTCTGCTGCCCCTTTTCTTTGCCAGGGCATGGGTGAGGCCGGGTTCTTCTTGGGCAGCTCAGTTTTCTTCGCGATAAGAGATGCAGTAGCAGCTGCACGGAAGGAAAGAGGATTGTCCCTGGACTTCACACTGAACAGCCCGTTGACTGTCGAGCGCATTCGCATGGCTTGTGCTGATGACTTCACTAAGATGGTAGGGAATGGTATTTTTATTTTTTTCATGAACAATCCACCTCCTCAATACTCTGTAATCACCATAGGCTGTCCACATAAATGAACAGTGAACCACATCTCTCTTCTGTAACTTTCTGTGCTTTGCATTTTGTTTAATCAGTGGCACTTTGCTTAGCTATGTTGGCGGAGTGGTATAAATTGACAGCCAGAGTTATCACCTGTCCAGACCTGAGGAATCTCCCCAGTTTCCTCGGTGATAATGGTTTCAGCTTGTATATCCCCCTTATTCTCAAAGCCCCCAAAAGCACTTTTGAGATTACAGTCTGACATTATCTAAAGTGTTACTTAATTTGCCTATCTATTAGGAATTATTACTCCGTCTCAACACAGAGTGCATGTGCTCTATCACTTGTCCTGGGGTCCTGGTCTGTGCTGATTCCACTTTGTCCCACATACCCCAGCTTCCTTCTTCCCTTCCTCGAAAACCAGGGAAGTAGAAAGATGCTAAGCACCCTGGTCTTAGCACACCGTGGAGTCAGAACAGGCTGTGTGCACAGGAACACTCGCCAGGACCACACTTCACATCTAGCTAGCGTGGACACATGCAAGCATCACCACTGACAGTGGCTTCCATGGAATCTGTGAGTGCAAATTTAGGATATTCACTGTAAAGACCAAACTGTCTAGGTCCCAGTTACTTCAGTATCAGCTCATTTTCTATGTGTTGAACCAGGCAGAGGCTGGCAATGATTATTCCCATTGTACAACCCATTCGCAGCTGGGTTTACCAGGATCCTCAACTGTACAGTTTGACTATCTGAAACAGCAGCATAGGGCCAAATCCAGCTCTTTTTGACTGACCACTGTCTTCTAGTATCTTATATCTTGCACAGATGGAACAGGCACCCACAATTGGTGGAGTTTTGTTGAAATTTCCCTCATGTGCACTGAAATTATTTGGATAACTACCTTCATGGTTTGCCTTTGCTTTCTTCACAATGCGAATGGCAAGAAAAAAAAAATATATGTACATACATCCTTGTCTTTGTAGTGCCCTGTGACTGTCTTTCCAGAGCAATGCCTTCGTTCTGATAATCTCCTATCTTGCTCTGCCCCCACTAGTAGTTTTTGTTAGGACAGAGCAGTAGCCAGCTGGAGAACACTTATTTTTGTAAGTCTGTGAGGCAGGAGCCAACTACCCTTCCCCTGCCTTTGCAAGCCAAGGATGATCACACAAAGGAGCTTCTTCAGAAAGGAGGCCCTGAAGGGATATGATGACATCGTTTACTGACTTACTAGATGTAGGCCACTTCAACAGGTTTTCCACTGCAAAAAGTAGAAAGTAGACACGTGATATTGCTTAATACATTAATACATTGTCACTTGCCCAAATCTCTGTTTATTTATAAGTTGAAGTAAAAAAAAAAAAAAAGGCTATCAAACACATTCATAGTAAGAGGTTAGCAGCTATTCTCACTACAACCCATATCCTGTCAGAAAGCAAACTAAACAAATATTTGGGGGACCTGGAAAACGTCAGACCAGACTGTGACAAGTTCCTCTAATAAAAGCTTTAACCTTAAATCATCCTCCTGCTGAGAACATATTTACAGCTGTCATCTTTTAGCCAGGTTATTTTTGGTGTAGCTGATGAGCCACAAGGCTGTAGCCTCTGCAAAACACCAGGAGCACCTTCCTGGCACTAAGACTTTTCACATGGCTGCATAGAAACCTCATTTTGTGTGTTCTCTGGGTACTGGCACATCTGGTACTGTGACAAGCACAGAAAATTTCCAACGCAATTTTCAAGTTATAAAGAGATACCACCCAATAAGAGAATATTTCACTTTTGACAACCAAATAATCACATCCTTTTTGTCATGACAGCCTAACCAAAAGCGGCAAAGACCCACTGTGCTCTACAAATTTCTCTATGAACAAGCCAAAAGCTGACTCTGGCAAACCTGCAGCCCCTAGTTACTCCCAAGGCAGCCCTAGTTATTCCAAAGGCAGCCAGCAAGAGAGATCCTGACTTCAAACCGTTCTTGAGGTTGGAAGTGTGAATTCCTCATCCATCCACCTTTGCTTCCTTCCATGCAGAGTAGCCAGTGATCAGGTTTTTCACAGTGATACAATTTCTCATATCAGTAGGAGTTACAATCAAGATAAAGGACTTTTGTGGTACTTAAAAGCATTCTACAGTCTACTAGAGGTAAGTTAGTTGATTTCATAAGCCTTTATAGTATGAGAAAGTGAGGCTTAGTGCTCATAATGACATTTAAGTGCTTGAAAAGAAACGTGCATTTGTGAATTTAGCAAAATTGCATTGTTCTCTTTGTATTTTCTTTCAGGTTCCAAAGGATAAACCCGCAACCCATAAGCCATGGGCCATCAGCATAGAGTAATACTGTGCTCTTAAGTATGACATAACCAGGTAATTCCTTCAGGCACCTACTGACTGACAGCATTCCAGAAATAAAGAAGTTAAACTACAACACCTACACACACCCATATCCTCATTTCTAGTACACACTGTATTGTCCCACCAACTAAGAGATCTTTCATTTTAAAACATGAGCTTCTTTCTAAATCAGATTTTGCTTCATGGTACACTGGAATTCATGGTGTTACCTGTGGACTTCAAAAAAAGTTGCATGGGATTTTGCATAACATCTGCAATAAGGAGCAGATCACGCATATTACCATTTTGCCATTTCTTCACCAAGTTTAAGATTCACAGCAGTTATCTACTCTTTCTGTTCTCCTAGTACATGAAAATTTCAAACATCAAATCACTGTCTGTATTCCATACTGTCCATAATGGACAATACATCAATATTAGGGATTCTGAAAGTACATACTGCAAACTATGTTTTAGAGACTGATGTATTACCATTATGGTGGTAACCTCAGTAATAGTAGTATTGCTTTTTGCTTTTTTTGCTTTCTGGCTGGCTACCTCATGCCTGCTTCATACCCCTGCCAGCTTGGATCTTTCCTCAGAGCTGGAATAAAATCACTGCTGTTCACTGCATAACCAGACCTCACTCATCCTATCCTTTGCCTTACCATTTTCCTGGGAAAATGGTGAAGTGGAACAGAGCTGCCACAATCATCTATGGGTCCAGAGAGCGGGTAAGAAGCTATAAAGCACAGAGTTAAAAAGTAGGATTCATTCCCACCATCACCTCAGCTGTCACATTTGACAATTCGAAGTAATAAAGGTAACTAAAAGAACCCATCTAACAATGCTGTGTGCCTAAACACAAGCATAAGAAATAACTCTGCAGATGCTGCATTTGTTTACATCCTGCTTTCAGTTACGTACATGTAAATCTAGACTATTTTCATTGATTTTAAATGAGATACATAAATTAAATCTAGATTTATTTCATTTATTTTAATGCAGATTTAGATTAGAATGGTGTGGAAAACAGCATGACCCACATATATCATTAATATGATTAAATATTTATTAATTTAAATATTAAATCATATTTAGTCTAAATTTGAAGAGGTGAAACAGGATTGTTTTTACAAATAACCTTGTACTACCAGTAATGGGGAGCTTGTTAGGTTATGCTGGTAAAGTTTTACTGTTTGTTTTTCATGGTAAATTGTGAGAAAATACAGCTAATAAGAAAAGCTCAGCTGGCAACACGCTTTGCACTTTTGTAGTCTCAAAATGTAATTGTGATTTAGACAAATGCTCTCATTTAAGAATGAGTACCAACCAAACCAGTCAGTGCCTCGGATTTAAAATAAAGTAATATAGACTGCAAATGAATGAAAGGATGGAAGTCCTACCTCTAAATGTGATCTCGCTCGGGTATTTTTAAGGGGATATTTGGGGAGTTTCATTGGGCTGTTGTTTGGAATTTGCTTAATTATGTCTTCAATAAAAGCAAACTTGTCAGGCTGGAAGGAGCACTGTCCTGCTATTTTGTGACACTGATTTATAACCAATATTGTTTCAAGAGAAAAATAACACCACAAGTGGTGTGAGATGAGATCTGGCTTGTACATAAATGTAATTGCCCCATGCCAGAGAACAAAGCATGCTTAGAAGAAGTATTTGCAGAGCACTTATTCTGCTAGGTTAAGTGATAAAAGGTGCATCCCGAGGAGCACAGAGCCTCGGGCAGGTCGGGGAAGCCCAACAGTCCCGGCGGGAGCATCTGCGCTATGTGACAGGGAGAAAATATCAAGCTGGACTGTCCGTCGGGTAGGATAAGCATCTTGGTAGCCAGGAACGTGTGTGGGAGACAAGTGGAAGAGTTGGCTGCCGGACCAGGAGGCCCGGGGCAGTTGCTGGAGAGACGATAAGGTCTGGGCAGAGCCGAGCGATTCCCGGCAGTGCCGAGCGATTCCCGGCAGTGCCCGCACTCACGAGTGCGTGTTTGGGGCCCCGTGCGCCTGTGCGTGCAGCCAGGCGCGCGTGCGCACATACGTGCGGTGCACACAGGTGCCTGCGGGGAGCGCGCGCTCGGCCTTGCCGCTGGCCGGAGCTGCACCAGCCTCCGCGGCGCGGCCACGTTCGGCCGCCTCTAGCACGTTCAGCAGGAGGAACTGTGCTTATTGCAATTGCGGCTCTCCTAAGCACTCTTAAGAGTCATCCCACTGCACAACTGAGATAAGTGGTATTATATTTCCAGATGTGAGTGCAAGTACTCTAGCTCAAGAAAGGATGGTGGTTTCATTTCCAAGCTGATGTCATACGTGGCAAGCTTAATTTTTTCCTTATTTTAAAACCTTTCCTTTTATATATACGTAACTCCTAAGCATATCAGTAGCATGAACGGTTTTGTTTTCACTATCTCTCAGCTTTGTCCTAGCTTTGTGCCTGTAAATGAATGCTAGTTTGCTTGTCTGCAGCGCAGGCAAGAAGACAGCGGATCGCAAGCGGCCTCGCTGGAGCCTGGTCTGCCCTTCCGGGAGCGAGTAGCTAAACCGCAGCTGCTGCTCCTGGCCTGTATCAGCGTGAACGGTACGCGCTGTTATGGTCATTCTTAGACACTTCTAGTCTCGTACGGCTGCAGAGATTGATACCAGTGTGTTGTAGGTTATGGCTTGTTAGGCTGTGCTTAAAGGACCTGAAGTACTGTTCTTATATATATGGTCTTCTAATACACAGACTGGTCCACAATCTGAAAGTAGGATAAAAGACTTGTTATAACTATTAGTGAATTTGTCTTTTACCTGGAGCATTCTGGAAATACGGAGCGCGGTTCTAGCATCGGATGTGAGTAGGTTTTAATGGTTAATTTTGTCTGCCTCGATTGGGATGCATGGAGCCTATGCAATGTGATACGGCCATGGGGATCTGAGGAAAGAGGAGGGTAAATTTAACTGCAAAGCTAGGACCTAATCGCGCAGCAGGTGTTGTGCTGGGAAAGGTGCGGGACAGAAAGAGCTTGTGCTTGCTTTATGGTTTTAAACGTCTCTGCGTAAAAGAGAGACCTAGTAAACATACAGGCTCTCTGATGGTTACTGAGAACAACATTTATTTGGAGGAATGCACAAATGAAAGAATAGTTAAATATATATTTTTTATTAAATACAGTATTTTTCCTATATATCTAAAATGATAATTGAGATGCTAGTAAGTTTATGCCTAAGACATTTCTTCTTTAAAACCGCAATGGTGGTTCCCGCGCGCTCCGCACATGCGCAGGGCCGCACCCAGCGGGGGGGTGGGGAGCGGCTCCGCACATGCGCAGGGCCGCACCCAGAGGGGGGGGGAGCGGCTCCGCCCTCCGCGTAGCCCCGC
>VZSV01000046.1:4130542-4142361 GCA_013398735.1 Nothocercus julius
GCAGGCCGGGAGCGGGCGCGGCGCGGCGCGTGGGGAGGCCGCGTCCTGAGGCGCGCGCGCGTGTCCTGCGCTTCCTCGCAGGGTGTCTTTTATGAATAATCAAAAGCAGCAGAAGCCAACGCTATCGGGACAGCGTTTCAAAACCAGGAAGAGAGGTAAGAGGCCGCGCCCGGGGAACGCGCCGCCAGGGGAGTGTGGCGCCGGGCGGGGAAGCGGAGGAGCTGCTGCCTGTAGGTGCGTTACACGAATCGTGTACTAGGTGCGCAGAACGCAGCGTTTGCGCTAACTGGGCACTGCTCAGTGTTCGTGCCCCTTCCCTCCTCCCAAAAAAAAAAAAAAAAAAAAAGGGATATGTAACTGTATTTATAGTAACAATCTTGAACTAAGAAACCCTCTTCCCCAACCGTACCGAGCGTGGTTAGTCGGAATCGCAAGCGTGCAGTGCTGTGGCATGGCAGGGCTCCAGCGGCGTGTTGGAGGGCGTACCCGCATCTGAAGGCGCGGGGGTTCTGCCCTCAGCTGCTGAAAAGGCCGGCGTGGTCACTTTAATGCTCTAAGACCGGGTGTTTTTAAAATAAAGCTATTCCGAGCTCAGGTGTGTGTCCTCACTGTATCTGCACATTTACTGGTACAAGAATGACCAAGGAGATGCAATGAGGTTAAATGGGTTTCCTTAAAGAGGAAGGGTGACAGTTATTGACTTACGTTACCTTGCCGAAGGGCAGCAGTGTTCCTACCCAAACAGACGGTGTCAGGGATGCTCTGCATGGGGTGCAGTGATATGCTACTGCAGGGGTGCACCCTGTCTCACAACCTATTTCGACATCAAAGTAAAAATACCTTGAGAAATTACAGAACCGAGAGTTGGATCTAGTCTGTCCTGCAGATCCGGGTTTTTGAGATGGTGTGGGTTGATTGGGTGTGTGCTTTGGGTTTTGGGTTGTCTGTTTTCTGTTTTGGAAGTGTTTAACTGTAGATTAGCTTCCAAGCAACTGTGTGGTCGCCATCAGCTTCATAGATCTTTCCTGGAAAATCACTGACTCAATTTCTAGGCTTCTGCCCAACTGTTATGCACATGTTAAAACCTGCGTTGATCATGAGGGCGCTCTCATGGCTTCTGTAAAGGGCTCGTGCAGGTGTTAATGGAGCTGGCTAAGCTGTGTTATAGGCAGCTCTATAGAAATCTACTGCAGGCACATGAGAAAAAACATTAGAGAGACTCTTAGCCCCCCGTAAGAGGAGGGGGACGCTCTTGTAGCCAACAGAGAGCTGGCTCAAACATAATGTTGCAGTCCGAATATTTCATCCCAGCCTACGTGGCTACAATGGACCTGGAATAACTGGGTCAAGTGTACAAAGTTGCAGGGTGCACGTGTGGATCAGCGTCATCCAGCAGGTAGATAAAGCTCCAGTTTGAAAGTCCGTGATCTGCCACGGGAGCAGGGTGTAAGAACTGGACCGGGAAGCCAGCTCCACTTTCTGAGGGCTAACTAGGGATCCTCACAAGAGGCTGCTCTTCTAAGTGCCAGAGCTCTAAGCCTCCTATTACACGTAGCTAATGTTGTAGCTTATGGCAGCCTCTTCCCCCTTCACTGAGGGGAGAACGCAATAAAACTCCTCGTTAATGCGACAGAGCAGCGATTTCCTAGCTGGGGAAATGGCTGCAGGGGAAAAAATAATTAATCAGAAATGTTCATGTGGAGCCTATACTTAGGAGAAGCTAATTGTCCTGGTGAAGAAATAACTGTCTCACTGATCAAAGAGTTTCCTACAGTGGCTGTTGATGTTCATTTTAGGCTGTACTGTTAAGTTGCTGTTTGTACTAGTGGTGCTAGTTTGGGTGGTAAACCAGAATGATCTCAGTTCTCTCCAGCTTCTGACTTGCAACTGCATAGATTTTGTTTGTTTGCTTTTTTCTTCTGAAGATACCAAGTTTGCCACTTTTAATTAAAAAAAATAAAGAAAAAATAAATTAAAAAAAAGACAACTCCATGTGACAACTTGAGTTTAATAAATTCTTTATTTTTACAGATGAAAAAGAGAGGTTTGAGCCTGCTCAGTTCCAGGACTGTATCATTCAAGGTTTAAGCGAAACAGGCACTGACTTGGAAGCAGTAGCAAAGTTTCTCGATGCCTCTGGGGCGAAACTTGACTATCGCCGCTATGCAGAAACACTCTTCGATATCCTGGTGGCCGGTGGAATGCTGGGTAGGTGCCTGTGCTGGGGCTGCTCTTACTCGGTTGACTTTACTACAAGAGATCAGTTTCTTTTGCTGTAAAAACGTGGCTCAGGAGCTTGCTGAACACATGGAGTGGGGTGTAAGTCGTCTAGCGTAGACAGTAGCTAAGCAATCAAATTACTGCGGAAATAGTCTGTATTCTGCATCACGCTTTTGCTTGGGTTGATCTGCGTTCTTCAGAGCTTACATAGCCGCTTGCGCGGGCTTGGCTTAAAGAAAAACATATTGGAAACTTCACTTATTCACCAAGTCACATTGCTTTTGGAAGAACCTGATGTGCTTATGGTCTGTTACGTGCTATTACGGATTGTTGGTCCTAGTGGTAGAGAGGGGATGGGCTCTAGCAGAAGCCTGGGGTGAGGAATGAGATGGTGGCCAAGTCAGTGGACAGCAGGGAGGGAGGAAGTGAAAGGAGATGGCGAGAGGCTTCGTACGCCCCGAAGCCCCTCTGTCTGTCAAGAGAGTGGAGGAGATCCTGACTTTCAGGTGAGAAGTACACAGAACTACAGGAGGTTGAAAAGTTGCAGGAGAGCTGTTGTACTTTTAGATTTAGATTTCACACACTTCCTATCTGACTGACTAGCATGAGAAGGGCTTCAAATAAGGGACTCTTTTAAAACGGTGTCCTGGTCACTGCCTCTGCCTGGTCTGTCTACATCAGAAGATCCTGTTCGTTATGCTGTGGTTGGGGTCAGGGATGTGTGGAATAAAGACTTAAGTGAGAAATTTGGCAGCTGCAGAAAGCTCTTATTTATTTTTCTTCTCTGTAAGGCAGCAGAAATACAATTCAAGTGAACTGAGTGCTGAGGGGCAGGAGAGGAAGTCTCTCATTCTGGGCTCACCCAGGCGGGAGGCAGTTCTGCAGTGGGTGCCTGTGGTTGGGAGATGTCCCTGGCACGTTCAGGTGGTCTCCACACTGCCACTGTGGAAGCATCAGGCAATTTGCAGGAACAAACGATGGACAAAAGACATTCAAAGCAGTTCAATTCCGTTAAGTATGTCTGTTGGTCTAAAAGCTGCATATTGGAACAGTGTTCATATTGTTGCATTCATCTTGATAAGCAGCGCTTCTGCTGATGCTGGCAGTGTGAGTAAAGATAACTACCTGCTATTATATAGAGCACCACGGGTAGAAATCATTACTGTAAGAAATGTTCGAACAATCTCTTTATTTAGGTTTAAGAATTTAAGCCAATGCACACAGGTGCCTTTGAGGACCAAGGCGAGGTGGAAGGGAGCACCACAATGCGGATGGGCACTGCTGACCAGTTTAGTCAGTTTAAGTTCCCGCTCAGAAATGCAGCTTTTGAGAAGTTGCTAATGGTGACACAAGAGGCCTGTGCTCAACTCCCTCTCCATAACAAGTAGCCAAGTAAAACGAGCTTTGATCTTTGACAGGACGAGGCCAAAATAAAAACTGGCGTCCTTTTGCCTTACTGAACCTTAATATACCTACCACCAGTGTTCTTCTCTGTCTTTAAGTTCTGTTTCTGCCTAGCATGTAAAAAAAGATCTCCCTTGTGTTTAGATGGCCTAGAAGTGAGTAATCAGCTGCCTGAGGTATGGCAATTTGTGACCTGAATTCACCCTAGTATCGAGCAGCCTTGGTAGTGACCAAATGCCTGTATTAAAGGGAAGAGGAGTGGTGAAGAAGCCATGTCTGCCTCAAGATTCTGTCTGGGATACGTGTGTCTGCGTGTCCACACGCAGCAACATTACAGACTCTAAACCTTATTAGAGACCCAAAAAGACCAGTGCTAGGATAAAGCAGCTTTAGGAGTTTCCTTTAAGGGCAGAGCTACAGGGAGTCAAAACATTTACATATTCCTATCTAAGCTACTGATTGAGAATATGGAGCACCAACAGCTGGGAAATAGGCAGGATGCAGATGTCTGTGCAGTGATTTGGGCATTCCTTCCTTTTGTTGTGAAGGGCCATCTTGTCCTTATCGTGTGTGTCTGGGTGCTGGGATTCTTACTGTGGAGATGAATCCATCTCCTTGCTGGAGAGTAACACTGCTAACACTGAAACTCTTCTCTAGCCCCAGGTGGTACCCTGGCAGATGACATGATGCGCACAGATGTCTGTGTATTTGCAGCACAGGAAGACCTGGAAACCATGCAAGCATTTGCTCAGGTTAGTTCTGAGACAGGTACGCTTAAACTTCTGTTTAGCAGTCTAGAAAGGAAACGTTTGTGTAGCTGGATGTTTAGGTAAAATTCCAGTTTACAGCGTGGCTTTAGGATGCCTCCCTGAAGATGGCTGTGGGTGTGGTACACTAAGCTAAAAGAGCTCTGAAAGAGTTCAAACCAACTTTGCTAAACTTGTTTTCTGTACTTCAGAACAAAACATAATGCACTCAATCTTTTCCCAGGTTTTTAACAAGCTCATCAGGCGCTACAAGTACCTAGAGAAAGGCTTTGAAGATGAAGTCAAAAAGGTATGAAGTTGGCTTATCTCTCTGATAAAAACCTTCAAATTCTACCAGTTTATCTATCTCTGTCCAGAAGAGATAAGGTGTTAAACAGATGATTCAAACAAGGCAGAAAATGCTTTAAGTTTCCCAATGGAAGAGCTATTCTGTGTGACTAGTGGAAAAGACTGCCAGTGGACCAGTGCTGCTGCTGGAGTAGCTTGACTGAAATGAAAGCAAGTAGTATGGAGACAGTAGTCAGAGTAGCTGACGTCCACGAAAGATGGTTGTTTTATGGCAGTTTTCACTTCCTCTTGTAGCTGCTGCTGTTCCTGAAAGGTTTCTCAGAGTCTGAGCGGAACAAACTGGCCATGTTGACGGGAATCCTGCTGGCTAATGGGACACTTAATGCATCAGTTCTCAACAGTCTGTATAATGAGAACTTGGTTAAAGAAGGTAACTACAGCCCAGCTTCCCTGTTCGGGAAAGGGTGATGGGAGACAGGCCGTGAAGCTTCACCGTGACGGTGGTTGGAGGAGGTAGATGGTGGGTGTGAGGAGGCTGCCTTCCTGCAGCTCGCCAGCTGTGTGTGGCGAGAGGCTTTCTGCTGAACTGGCAAAGATGGGTGTGAGGTGAGTGACCCACGAGGTCTTGCTGAGACTTTGGGGGAACAGGAGATCCACGTGACACTTGGGGCTGCAGTCGCCTGTGCTGCCAAGTAGGATCCTGGTGCAGTTTCAGTTGGGACCTTCCCGGGTGGAGAAGGTAGTCCCTGTCCCTGGGCTCCTTCCCAGACCACAGCAGAGGTGCAGGGGTCGGCACAGGAAGCCTTCCTGGTTCCAGGCGGCAAGGAGGGTCTGTGGGACTGTGTGCCAGCACTTGCCTGGGACACCGGCCCGCAGCCACCCCTGCTCTGGGACAAACTAGGTGCTCAATATTATTGGGCCTTGTGATTCCTTCTGTGAGGCGCTTCAGTAACGACACTGCTACTGCTGCACAGGTGTCTCTGCAGCTTTTGCAGTCAAGCTGTTCAAATCGTGGATAAATGAGAAGGACATCAACGCAGTGGCTGTCAGTCTTCGTAAAGTAAACATGGATAACAGGCTGATGGTGAGTTGCACTGAAATTACCAATTTGATTCTTAAGCCAGCTTGGTAAATTGACCAAGTAAATTTATTCAGCACACATTTCTGTGGTGAAAGAATTTTTGCAAACTTTGCTTTCAGGAGCTCTTCCCAGCTAACAAGCAAAGTGTTGAACACTTCTCCAAGTACTTCACCGAAGCAGGGTTGAAAGAACTTTCCGAGTATGTTCGGAATCAGCAAAGCATAGGTGCTCGGAAGGAGCTGCAGAAAGAACTTCAGGAGCAGATGTCACGGGGAGATCCATTTAAGGATGTAAGTGTATTTGTAGCAAAGCTGTTTGGACTTTTTTATTATTATTATTTTTAATCTTTGAAAAGGATTTATGCCTAGATAGATACTGAACACCATAGCTCCCACGAGGAATTAGAAGGATGGGCGTGTTTTGGTGTTAGCTTCATAGGCTTTCCTTACTGTCCTGCATCCTGCTGCATGGCCAAGGAGTCTGTGGTTCTGAAGGCTTCTGGGTTGCCTTAAATTTGGAGAAATTGAGTACTGTGTGACTTGGGCAGCATTATTTCTGTGTAGCTTGGCTTGTGTCTTTAGTGAGTGTTGGGAACAAAAGTTTGAGTTACTGTCATATATGGCTACGTGCTGACTCTCTTTTTCTTTCTTCCTCTGACTGGCAGATAATCTTGTACGTGAAGGAGGAGATGAAGAAGAACAACATCTCAGAACAGACCGTCATAGCCATAATCTGGTCAAGCGTCATGAGCACTGTGGAATGGAACAAAAAGGAGGAGCTGGTAGCAGAGCAAGCCATCAAGCACTTGAAGGTACCGTACCCAAGCATGGCCCCTGCGGCGTTGGCCTTGTGCCTTCCCCATGTTGTGCGCAGGAGCTCATGTGGACACACAGCACAGAGGATTTGTGGCGTGCTGTAGTGCCTTGAACGCCCTAGTACGACGGTCGCTGCAGACCTTGTGTAGCTGTATGCAGACTAGAGCTACACCGAGGCAAACGCATCAGTGTGACTGGGCTGCAGAGCCTCTCCTGTGGAAAACGGCTTCCCTGGGGTGTGGGTCGCAACTCTAAGCAAGCGGCTGGTGCAAACTGTGCAGGCAGCGGAGTTGGGCGGGAGATAAAGCAGGGTGTGTGCGGCTGCGAGTGCCAAGTTGCCATTCCCGTTACAGCAATACAGCCCTCTACTTGCTGCCTTTACTACCCAAGGTCAGTCAGAGCTGACTCTTCTGCTGAAGATTCAGGAGTACTGTTACGACAACATCCACTTCATGAAGGCCTTCCAGAAAATAGTGGTGCTCTTCTACAAAGGTAACTCCCTCGGCGTGGGCTTGTTCAGTTTGGGTTTTTCTAAGCCTCAACAACAGGCTTGTTTTGAGCCTCAGCTGCTAGAGACTGAGGCACACCGTGGTGTTGGGACAGTTCAGGCCACATGCGAAATACTTCTGCTTACTCTAAACATGCTCGTGCATCTGTAGATACACAAGAACATAAGTGTGCTGTTAAATTATGTTTTAAATACATACGGGGAGGAAGCAAAGGCTGCTAGGAAGGGATGGTTTTAGCAGCTGGTATTCAATTCAGTTGATTGCTGACTTAACATTGCTTTAACACATCTCCATCAGCTGAAGTTCTGAGTGAAGAACCCATCCTCAAGTGGTATAAAGACGCCCATCTTGCAAAAGGCAAGAGTGTTTTTCTGGAGCAAATGAAAAAATTTGTGGAATGGCTCAAGAATGCCGAAGAAGGTAGGGGAGCCACCAGGCTGGGGCTCAAACACCATGTGGGGTGGTTGGTAACCCAGGACCTCTCTGACCTGTGATTAAACCCCGTTTCTTGCAGAATCCGAGTCCGATGCTGAAGAGGGCGACTGATACGGAAATTCTGTCCTCAGTAAAGCAAACAGGAGCTGTAGATAAGTGTCAAGTCTCACATGTGCTTCTCATTCTTGCATCCTACCTCCCTGTATCAAGCATGATACAAGGGCTTTCATGGCAAATTTATTTTAACTGTTTTCTATAGTCACGGAAATACTGGGTTTAGTTTTTAAAACCATGTTTTAAGTAGCTTACAGGAGCTATAAATTTGATTCTAACCTACATTAGTCCTTTCTGTTATTCTACCTCCTGTATTTTCTACTGTAATGATGTAATTTAAGGCCTTCCACAGTGAAATCCATGTTACCCCTTGGGTTTTCTATCTCCATATGAGTAGTAGACATGCTCCAGTAAATGAGATTTATGGCAGTTCTGTTTGCAAATTAAACTATGATGTCTCCAAAGTGAAGAGGCCATGGCTTTTGTGGTAATTTAGTGTGACACTTCAATCCCATTCTGCTTGCTCCAGATAACCCCATTCTTAGATGTGGTTGTCCATCCCCCCAGTCTGTCATCTCTGCTCACACTTCCAGCATTAAGTAATCCTGGTGCAGCGCAGCTGCCCTGAGGGCAGGCTGTGTCCATGTCCTTCCTGCCAGCGCCTGCTGTGCCCATGGCCCCACAGTGGGGCATGAAGAGCTGTGCTCTCTGAGCCATCACTGCTGGGGCCCCATGTTCCTGGGGGCTTCAACAGAGTGTGAGGCCCTCACAGCAGGGGCCGGTACTGCGCGGTCCTTGTGCATCAGCCACTCTGCCACTTGTGCTCAGGCAGGTACTACCAGCCTCGCACTGTGACAGCCCTCACCTGCACCACAAGCAGCACCGGGTGCCCCGGCTGGGTGGCTCCTGCTGCTCCCCCCTTGCACAGGCCAAAATTCCCTCTGGTGGTGGGTGCGTGGCTGCTGCAAGGGAAGGGCGACAAAATGCTGCAGCCAGAGGGCACTGAGAACTGCGATTACTTTATGGTGGCAGTTGGTCTGGCAATTAGCTACTCAACAAAACTTTGTCTGAATTCTTACTAGCAATTCTCAGGACAGCTCCTGATTAAAGACAGCTTGAGGAAAGTCTGGGTCAACAGTGCTGTGAGCTAATGATGAGCATTAATGGAAACACTCATGACCAGTGCACTTCTAAAATGGAAAAACCTTGGTGATCACAATGCAATCTATTCAATACTACCGTGATCTTCCTTCCTTTGTATTTTTTTTAAACAAATAAAGGCCATCCTTACACTCAAAAATGCTCTGGGGTTCTTTCATTCAATTTAAAGCTGTCAGTTGAGGGATTGAAGGGGCAGTGTAATGATTTTGCTCCTTTAAGTTTACATCATTTCACTGACCTACTTAATTAACGCACATCCCCAATAACAGTATTTCTCCACCAGGACTACACTCTTTGTCAAGGACGGCTTGCTTCAGAGGGCAGACTGTCCTCGCCCTGCTAAAGTAGGCTGAGATTTTATTTATTTAAGTAAAAACAGTATCGGGTACATCATCATCTTTTTCTTAAATAGAAAGTTTTATTTCAGCAGCTGGAACAATAAATTTAAGTATCCAAGAGGGTCATAATACAAAATAGGTATTTATAAAGCTACCTTTACACAATAAATAACTTTTAAAACTTTATTATGCTTCTGTTGTTGACTGACACAGTCCGTAACACCTTGCTCGGCTGTGAGACGGAGCTTACTTGTTTTCTTGCTTCAATGGGAAAAAGAAAGGATGTTTCAGAGCCTCTTCAAGAGTAATGCGCTTGGTTGGGTCGTATTCTAGCATTTTTTGAATGAGGTCGAAGAGGTTCTCGTGGTCAGAATCTTGGCAAGTCATAAATTCCTTTTTAAAAGAAAACCCACAGCCCATTACTTTCACTTCCAGCGTGTCACAGCTCTCCCCGCAAGGGTTTTTCCCCTCTCTTACCTTCAGTGGCTTACAGCGCCTCGACACGTATCTGCCAGCTGAGCTGTGTTCATCCCAATCCAGGTGGTCACGATGGAAGTATTTGCGTTTCCTTGAACAGAGCACACAGCTCATTATGTGCCCTAGAAGCAAAGCTCGCATGCATGGTTCCTAGCAGTGTGTTTAACACAACCCAGGGAACGGATATGGGACCACTTCACAAAAAAAGAGCCAATTCAATAAAGCACAGGGATGAATATGAGTTTACTGAACTTTTTTTCCCATCATTTATTTGATATTAACCAAATCTGAAACTACATGTATAAATTAGGTAATCCAGGTTCAGAAAAAAATGAACTTACCTTGTTTTTTGTATCATGTGATTTGGCAAAGGTCCCAATATTCGCTCCATCATTGCCAGATGTTCTTTGCTATCATGTGTCTAGAAGATTTATGAAGTTATAATTAACCACATTAATACAATTTTGACCATTCCCCTTACAAACAATAGGATTTCCCATTTATTAAGACTATATTTAATACTACATTTAACACACTAAATATTAGTATTTCCCGTAATAAAAAAAAGGGGCCCAGAGCCTACTTCCTGAAATAATTTACTTTATACTAAGTTTGTCTGCCACTAGTCTCTGTTGCTTGTTAGTAAATTCCAACTTCCACCACTACTGTCACCATGACACTTTTAACACCCACACATTAGTTGACGGTGGTGGTAGATGAGACCACCTCTGATACAAGCAGTCTTGTAAATTCAAAGTAATAGCAAAGCACTGAGTGCTCACAATGGACTGTTGCTATATCACTGCTGAAAACAACTTATACATAGGAAGTTTGTTTGTACTGTTTCTGTTCTCCGCCTCTGGCTGCTGCAAAAAATACAAGGTGATCTCCAGCACGCACCATTCCTGCTCCCCACAGGACCATGTTTTCCCCATGTGCTGCAGCACCTTGCAGCAACTCCACTACCTACCGGAAACACGGTGAATCCGAGGTAGTACTCGATGAGGATACAGCCTATGCTCCACACGTCACAGGGCTGCGCCCACCCCAGCGCTGCAGAAATTGAGACAGTTCACGTTTATAAGGAACTAAGAACCATTCAAACAGGAGCCGCACTACTGCACTAACACAGTTCAGCGTTACAGACGAAATGAGGTAAGAGCTTAAGTTAGACTGTACAAAGCTCACGTCAGCTCTGGAAAGCACAAAGTGTTCAAAAGGTTCAGGCTTATGTAGAGCACATTGCTAATTCGCCCCTTTCAATCACAGTGTATTTTCCATGCATCTCCAGTGCTTAGTCCAAGGTATCATACAAGTCTACTAACCCAGAATAACTTCAGGTGCTCGGTAATGTCTTGTAGACACCAAAGTACTGTGATGTTCATCATCATACGTTGCACTCCCGAAGTCCACAACTTTGATGTCTGGATTTTTTAGCGTGCGCTCGTCACGTTTCTGAAAAAGTGAAACAGACAAATGCAGATTATGACATTAAACCCAGGCGGCTGCTGAGAGGTGGGTAGGGGAAGACAGTGGAGACTTACCAGTTTTGGATTATATTCTTCCACATAATCAGATTGCACAAATAAAATATTTTCAGGTTTCAGATCTGTGTGTGTCAGCTTGTTCAAATGCAAGACTGCAAGATACAAGTGTAGTTAACACACTATTCCAAGAAAACTTAACAGTGAAACCAGCAAGACCAAGACTTACAGTTCACAGATTTGCAGATCTGATAGGCCATCTGCCTGATGTGGTCCAGACGAAATGGCAAAAAGCCGTTCTCTTTAATAAAGTCATAGGTACTGAGGCCCAACAGCTCAAAAACGATGCAAACATGTCCATGGTGCTCAAACCATTCTAACATTTGGACACAGCGACTGCAAAAAAACAGGAAAACCACATCAACGACCACACTCAGTTATATGACTGCTGAGGTACACGGCTATATAACCTAGTCAATTATGGAAGTTAGAGACTTTTAGAGATTTCAGGTTTTTCTGTGTCAATAGCCTGGCCTAACAGAAATAACAGAGCTCACAAAGAACAAGCACCAAGAGACCAGCGTGCCTGGTTCAGGTGAGGCGCCCCAGCCAGCACAGCTGCCTGGCAGTAACTTTTCCTCAACTCATAAATGAGGGACAGGAAGTACCACCCAAGCATCTCCACCAGACACCCTCCTCCCACTGGAGGCACTTTTAAGAGGCTGGCTGTAAATCCAGCAAGTGAGGCCCCACAGAAGCTGATTAGTCATTTATTTGCACAGGCTT
>VZSV01000046.1:4142431-4155808 GCA_013398735.1 Nothocercus julius
TTAAAAAAAAATCCCAAAAGTACATGACAGTGAAGGTAGCATTCCTGTACTGAGTATCCCATCAATATTATGCCTGCACTGACTGAAGCTAGGTCACCTTCACAGCTCTGAACGGCCTGGGGCTCCATGGAGAAGGAAGCAGGGCAAGAGGCCTGGTTAAAGTTCACTGAGCTAGAGCTGGACTAGCATGCAGCTGCACAGGCATGTGCAAAAAACAACCCTGCCTCCAGAGGTGAACAGCACAGGTGCTCTGCAACTACCAGAGACACCAAAGAGAAGTAACCTTAGCTGATTTAGAAGGCAAAGTACTCAAAAGATACTAATTAGTATTTCTGAGTTTGTAATATTACTGTTTTCCATTAGAAAAATGCAGCAAAAACAAGCTATAATCTTCTTTGCATACTTACTACGTACTGCTGGGATCCGACGCGTTTAAATGTTCCAGTACTTGTATTTCTGAACGGGCTGCTTCAGAATACCTATCGACATTTTTTACTATTTTCACAGCTACATGTCTACCTCCCCTGAAAAAAAAAAAAAAAAAGTTTTTTATGGTGAGTTACAATTATGCATAATTATAACTAAGACAATTCAGCAATTATCCCTTATCCCCGTAAACATTGTTTATAACAAAATACTGAACTTTAGCAGAAAAGATGTTTTTAAGAGAATGTATGTGCTGACCTAAACATACCCAAGTTTCACATGTTCCCACATACAACTTAATAAATACTTAGAATTATTTATTTTGAAAATACATTCAATATCTTTATCTATCAGTATTACTTTTAAAGGTTAAAAAAATGATCTGCCTCCAATTGTTTATTTATGTGTACTGGGCTAATGTGAGAGGGAAGTTGACGCTTTACAGCCTAACACAGCTGTCAGTGAAAAATACCATGTTGTCTTCAGTGATCTGAGCAGTTAATTTAACTGAGTTTCCAAATATATTCTACAGTGACTAGAAAAGACAATTTGATTCCAAAAGCACACAAACCCCTTGACATTGAATAAAAATATGTTCCCAATCTGTAATACAGTAACTGCTAGAACCCAAATGACATTGCATCATCACAGGTTATACACTCTGAAGTACAATGCGAGGTTTTATCTTTACATTTGGGAACAGCAATAGCCTCAAGAGTCCCAACTCTAACTGGTCACCCAAATACACCATAAGGTAAAGGTAGGAAACTTCCTTCCTCTCCTCAAAAAAATGGAAGTTGAGTAAATAACCGGAATAATTTAATCCTCCACTTGTCATCATAAAACATCTGTTATTCCCATACCAATCCCATTTATAAATAATCACTACCCCCAATTTTGTCATTTTAGGTCTGCATTTAAAGGAATACACGTATCAGCATATTAGGAAGTGATTTGATCCAATCGATCTGAAACCACTTCATGAACTACATACACTTGGATAGCACCAGTAAGAAAAACTACAAATATCAACTGGAACAGACTTACGCCTTGTGATCGATGCATTCCACCACTTTTCCAAAAGCACCTTCACCCAAAGTAGCAACAATCTCATCTAAAAAGAAAACAACTCTCAGTCACAGAAGTTGTGAAGTTACTCAACCATTCAAAACAACAACAACAAAAACAATCAAGTACTATCATTGAAGATTATTCTAGACTGTGCTTCTATAAAAACATAAATACAGTTTGAGAGATGTTACTGGACAACTCTCATCAAGACATATTTACAGATATTTCATTCTAGGTTCATTAACTTCATTTACTATTTTGGAAAAAAAAAAAGAAAAGAAAAAAAAAAGGGAAAAAAAGAAAAAGAAAAACATTTAAAGTTCTACAGGAAAAAAAGAGAATAACAATATCCCCCCAACAAAAGACAGAAAAAAAAGACTTCCAAAGCCCCCTCACATCTTATGCTAAAAGAAATTATTCTATCTGAAAGGTTAATAAGTTTTGAAAAATATTCTATACATCTTGCACTTAGTACGTCTCCACTCTGACAGATCAGGTGACCCTCCTCATCATCCTCTACACTCCTGGATCTTTTCCTTCGATGACTCTTCTGGAACGGCACCAAGATCGTCCAGCCAATCAATAAACCCGAGTGAATTCAGGGTAGAATACGAAATTCATTCAGCAGGGAGATATTCGGGCATTCAGATACACGCCAGGCCACAAACGGCAGGAGCAATTTCAAATTCAGTCCCCAGAAATTCACAGGGCACATAGTTTATGTTACAGGAGAAAAACATGGCAAGGAACAGATTTTCAGATAAGATACTCAAAGTGTCAAGGCAACAAAAAATTACAATACATTTTTTTCTTTTAAAATATTGGTTCACTGAATTTTATTTTAGAATTTCAGTGCCTTTATTTGAAAATAAAAGATGTAATAAATTACCATCTACATAAAACAGCCTTGAGGCCAAACTAAAATACGTAAGTTAAGCAACTGATAATAAATCACTTGTCTAAATATTTAATAACATCTTAAAAAATTATAAAAATAGCATATACATTTTCTTTAGGCTGTCTCAGCTGAAGAACTTCAACCGTAAAACCTATCTATGGCTTTTTTAACAGTTAAATTCATAACAAAGATCAGAAAGCATGCCCTGCTAGTGGACAGACATCATACATATATGATTCTACAGGCTATTTCATCAAAACTTAAAATATCTTAGCAAATAAATAAATAAACATTGTAAAAAAATGGCAGTACCTCCTTGCTTTTCAGCAATACTAAGTTTAGCCAAAAAACAAATTTCAGAGCTTATATTTGGGTTTTTAGGTATGACTGAAAAAAATACTTGTCATAATAAAAAACAAAACAAAACAAAACAAAAAAACCTTTGAAGGCATTAAAGTGATGTCTGCATTTCAAATACTTCAATTGATGGTTATTGTCCATTAAGCAGTTCAAATATATCCAGTGAACAAGCAGCAGAACTATGTCTTCCATGTAGTATAAGTATACCTACAAAGTATAAGTACTACCTACAAAGTATAAGTATTCCAAGTAGTATAAGTATACCTACAAACTATGAAAATTTCTTACTCAAGGGAAAAAAAAAAAAACCTACCAGAAAGTAATATATCAATAATAGTCATTAATATTTCCCCAAACCCCAATACTCAATTATTACTGCCTAGATGAGAATTTATCTTCTTAAAATAGAAATTCCTAAGTTAAAAATTGGTCATACCACCTGTGAATGATGATGGTGAGAGGCACTGTGATGTGTCTTGTATTTCCTTTTGTAACTACTCCTCCCGCTATGGCCTGATGACTTGCTACTATGATTGTGATAACCATTTTCATGGTCTCTGTGATGGTGCCCATTATCATATCCTTGACTGTACTCGTTTCTGTATTCTTCGACATAGCGCCGCTCATGATGGTCTCTTTCATTTATGGATTTGGTTTCTGAATAGTTACTACAAACAAAGGATTAAGTAAACTTTATTTAAACAATTCCAGTACCCCTATCAAGGCAGGATTTTGCTTTAAACTGTAAGACATCCCTCTCGAAATATCTGCAACTTAAAAATTTATATATTTAATATATCAACAGAACCTTATCAGAAATATCAACCTTATCAGAACAGTAAAATCTTGTAACAGATGCTTGCTATTGTCGGAAGTCAAGAAGTTTTTTACCTATCCAGAAGTTTAGGAAGATCATGTTTGAAATGCTTGTTCTCCCGTGCATTACTGAGTGATCTCCTTTTTCTCTTATGACCACTGCTGCACCTCCTGCGATCCCAACTTTCTTTTTCATCCCATTCGGGATAATTAGTTCGTCTGGAATGCCGCATCTGTGAAAGAAAACGCATTTCGCTCTTTAAACTACATCCTAGAAACAAAAAACTATTTTTAAGCGCCATTAGTACTAACTAAAAGGATTAAAAAAGTCTTTATTATTTCTCCCCTCTATTACCCAGCTGTAATGCCCCATGCCCCATCCTGTTTTCTTCCACGTTAATTTTACATTCAAGTATTTTCCCTAAATAACCTTTTTTTGATAAGGAAACTTAAACCAATGACCTTATACCTACACATAAAGGTTTTTTTTTTTTTTTTTTTTTTTAAAAAGGCCTTGGCTCACACACTAAACACTCTATGAATACTACTTCAAAGCTTATCAGCAGAGTAAGGTTCCTTCAGACACCTTAAAACACGGTAAGATATACATGGAAAAAAAGGAATACTTGTATGTGGAACAAAAAAAGACGGCATACACATACTACTCTGTGCTTTTTAAGGTTTGAAATAATTCTTTAGCTTTTACTATGTTTCTATAGACATCTGGAAAATTCACTATACTAACTTAAAAAGCCAACAGATGGAAATAAAATGAGGGTACGTCCTAGTTATTTATCCCCAAAAGGAAAATACAAAAGACCTCTCTGCAGATTTTATTTCACTTTCCAACCGTAAAAATTAATCGTAGCTCACGTGACGCGCAGATCGAACACCGCGACCCTACAAAGCGGGACGCGTCATAACGTAGGCTCCTAGGCTCCGGAGTGCGCTCCTTCACGGGGCCTACACTCCCGATGGCGGGGCGCGTCTCCCCCTCGGGGCAGCCCCAGCTACGGGGCTCCCGCCCGGGAGCGGAAACACAGCCCCGGCCTCCCCCTCGGTCCCGCCGGCCGCAGCCATTTTCTCTGCACCCGAGTAAGGCCCGCGCAGAGAACATGGCGGCCGCTTGAAGAGGCGGGCGGCACCAGAGAAGCGCCCTGGTCCCCCTAGGCCGCTTGTCCGGAGCAAGCGGCGCCTTAGACCTTTCCCCCGCCACCACCACCATGGCAGGGGCAGCAACCCCGACACTGCAGCGGCACCTGCCCGCCCAGCCCCAGCAGCGGCCATGCCCCCGCCACAGCCCGTCCTGCCTCATGACCTTCAGCCCTCCCCCCGCCGCCGCGGCAGGTCGGCGTGAGGAGCCGGGAACAAGCACCAGGAGCTCCGCTGCCGCCATCGCCTCACCTCAGCGGTGGGGGATCCTGCCGCTCTCGGCGAGCCGCAGATGTTGGGACCACAACGGCCGCCGCCCCTCAGCTCTGCGCTCGCCACAAAATGGCAGCGCCAGGAATCTTCTGGAGGGCGGCGACGCGTCACGGCGTCACCGCGGGGCGGGGCGGAACCGTTATTTTAAATGGCGCAGGCGACAAAGCGCCGGTGCTGCCGCGGGCTGTGGGGCGGCGCGGAGGCCTCTGAGCGTTTCAGATGAACCGAGAGAGCAATACCACGCATTGCTGATGTTTTTCAAACGTCTTTTTAAACCCCTGGGATTAAAAACATTTTGAAATCATCTGTCATTGGGTGATCTGGTATCTTACAGTACCTGTAGAGTGTTTGCCATACAGCACTGGATTGATGGATTTAAACACAGCATTTCATAAAGCACAAATGAGAACCAAATAGCAGTGACACCCTACACAGCAACTGCCTACGTAATCGGGCACTTCCACAGCGGGGCCACCTGTACTTGCTGCCTCTGTCTTCACTTCTCTCTGTCTGGTTCTCCAATTGAGCAGGAACAACCCCACCAGTCTTTTTTTCTGTTGTATTCTGTTCACCTGGGAGAGGTTCAGAACTATGAACAGGAAGACACAGAGATGGTATAATTTGTAACAGGATATAGCTCCATCCCATGCAATCCCTCTACTTTCAAAACATAGCTTATATTAAAAAAAAAAGTATCGTGCAGAGAGCAGAGCTCTTGCAGTACTCATATTTCATACGCTTTTTTATAACAATTTTTTTTTTTTTTTGTGGAGGAGAAAGCTAGACCTGCAGTTGTTTTGAGTTTGGTGATGCATTTCAAATTATTGGTTCCTCTGCAGCATAGGAAAATTCTCACTATACATTTCCTTCTGCATGTTAGAAGCATGCACTTTGCTTAGAGAAGCATGCACTTGTCTGCTTTTTGCCTATTCTCCGTTAGCATTGGTTACAAGGAAGGGAGCTGGAAAGACCACAGAGCTACAGTCATTGAGCTCTTCATCTGACTGTAGTAGTACAGGGGAAAAAAAAATATTTTAAGTCTGGAACAAGGATTAGTAGCTTTTAGCAACACTACATACAAACTAGGCATAACATAACCTCATCTCTTCAGTACTCAAAATTGTGGTTCTCTCCAATATCCATCTGAACGCCAGAACAATATTAAAAGAAGTGCCAAAAAATCACTGATATATAAGGATGGGGCTTGCTAAGTAAGGAGTCCAAGAGGAGAAGAAGCCCAGGAGGACAGAAGCTGGATGCAGGAGCCATGGGTGCTCTGTCCTAGCCAGTGCTCCCATGCAGCTTCCCCCTGCCCCCGATCTGCAACTGAAAAAAAATATCCTCTGACTTCTACAAAAATGTAGTCAGAACATGCACCTCAGTGGAAACAAGCTGATTTTTTTCTTTCTTCCTTGTAAACATGCTGAAATGCATTTTTTTTTTAAATCCACAGAGATTTTTAAATAAACAGACCAATCATAGAATGTTTTTCTCAACATGCCCAACATGGAGAATTGCTTTTGTTAGGTGTAAAAATGGCTTTCTTGTGCCCTCTCAAGTCAGTTTATTTTATGCTTACTACACTAAAATATTTTTACAGGACCCTTCACCTTTTTTAAGTTTTGGGGCTGGATCCAAATGAAGAGACTGATGAATGCCAAATTGTTTTCAATGCAAAATGAGTACCAAAGTGTTTTCTTTTTGGATTCTTCAAAAGGACTTGAGCACAGGATCAGCATCATATAGGCATATTTCTGTATCTCTCTATATAAGCATAAATGTCTATATCCCTTTACTACTCCAACCAGTCAATATTGAGGCATCTCTATACTTTTTTGCAGATTATCTTATTTGAAGCCAACAGCTTGGTCACCAATTATTTTTCGTATTTCCACTGTTACTTTGCTATGCCAACAACGACTTCTCACAGGCACTCTGCCCTCTTCTTTCTGTCACACAATACCAGGAGGGGTTCTGACAGCCTCACCACTTCAGACAGACTTCTTTAACAACATCTTGGTCATACTATGTTTTAAGGATATCAAGATACTGTTGGTAAGAAGCCTGATCACAGTCTTCATTACTACTCTTTGTTTAATCCTATTTATGCAACAAAGGGATGAAAAAGAAATTACACTAAATCTATGGTTATCTCTTTTCAAAGAGCTGCTATGTAAAGATCCAAACACTTAATAAAAACATTGTGCCAGAGTCAGAGATAATTGTTTCTCATCTACCTTCTGGGGAAGCTGAAGAGGTTCAGTCCAACACATCAGTACAAGAGAAAGCACTCATTTAAACATGGTCTTTAATCCACTAGCAGAGAAACAATTCCTCTATTACACCACTCTCACCTAGAGGAAAACAAAAGTACATATTTTTCTCGATTTTCAAAAAAACAAAGTAAGAAATGTTGGCACTCACCTGGGAAAGTTTCAGAAAATTGTTAAAATGTAATTCTAGCTAAATATTTGTTTCTGAATAATTCCCCTTAGAAAGACAAGACAGAAATCAAACATTTGCAAAAAATATATATATATTTAAAAGTGTTCCCTTATTTTACATATACAAAAACTATGTTTTGAAGTCAAAATCATGGGAGATATTCTGGAAAAACTGGCTGCTGAAGTGTAAGACTTCCATGTGACAAGTCCCAGTGTCACAGCTCCTGAAGGTCCTGCATTCAAGGCCAAAGGTATCCACTTTGAGTAATTCTTTTTAATGACATTTTAAACACTATAATCCAGCAGTCATTCTGATTAGTCTTTAAAGAGGTATTTTTTGGCTACAGAGCAAAAGGGTTGGCATGAATTGTGATGTCTTTAATGCGAACATCATTAAGAGGTCGGTAAGTTTTTTCATTCACAGGCAGTTTCTCCAGCTCATCCAGGGTCTCCAAACCATCAATAACTCTGTAAAAAAAAAAAAAAAAAAAAAAAAAAAAAAGAACTGTTAGGAAGCTCCTTCTAACAAACATTTTAACTTTCACATTTGAGGTATCTCAAAGCACCTTACAGCGAGTTATGTACCATACTGCAAGCACCTGGCAAGCAAATTATACAACTGAAGCAGTCAAAACCTTGCATGTAGTATTATAACCTATAACGAAAGAGAATTTTAGGCATCCATGAGAGATTCTGATACGGAATAAAAGTAATTCCCACCGACAGCATCATATTTTATACAAAACACAGCAATAAAGACCACTTCCTGACAGGCATGACTGAATGACTGTAAGCAAGATATTGTTATATCAGACTTCACAGTGAATTACTGAAATCTCAGAGCTGGAAAATCAGTTTCCAAATGTAAGATTATAATTACTAACTCTCTAGCTCAAAGGCAAGATTGGATTGACCACTAATAACTGTGTACATCTAATGGAACAAAAGCACTTAGGCCTTCTGATTCCTGTTCAGGTTTAAGGAGTGACAAGAGAAACTATTCTAATAAATTCCTTATCTTTTCAATTTAAATAATTAGTTTTGCTAAATTTTAACAGTTTAATACCCCTGTAACGGACTTGGCAGAACACATGACATGTCATTCATTGCTCAATTCACCACCACATTCATCAATGTTTTTGAATCTAGGATGCTGGACTATGGCCGGAACACAGATGCGTGTTCTGCTCAGCTGATTTTGTAACTAGGACAAGTTATCTTCAACTGCCACAGAAAATCTAGCAGAGTTCACGTATCAGAGCCCCTGCTCTTTTGTGGGAGAGAGACATACAAAGAACTACTTCAAATCACACTTAAACAGAGATGAAGGAACACTATGCTTGCATGCCCATAAATAACACAAATGGTAAAATGCAATTTTCAGTTTTCACTGGTTACTTTGAACTTTCAACTCTATTTGATGAAGGCAATTTTTGTTCAACAGATTCACTTGTATACAAAAGGCCTTTCAGCAACAAGCAAAAGAAAAGCCATTACCATGACTTCAAGACAGAAAAATAGTGCCAAGCATGGAGCAGCATTTTGTTTTTGTACTAGCCATCTCAACTTGCCTTCCTGTCCATGCCCAAATGGACAGCAAGCTGGAATGGCTAGTAAAAAAAAAAAAAAAAAAAAAAAAAAATAGAAACAAACAGCTCCATCCTTGATATTATTTTTAAATGCCTATTTGCACCAAATTTCCTATGACTAATAAAAAAAATGGAGCAGTATTTTGGGTCAACTAATTTTGGTGACAGTGCAAGACCACAGATTTATATATACAAACAGCCACAATTTTCAAGACTTTTGCCATACAAGTTTATAAATTTGCATTGCACACGCCCCAAAATATTCAGATCCTTCCCCTGCTCTGACAAAGAGGCGTATGTTTGGATCTCACTCACTTCCCAAAGACAGTGTACTTCATATCCAGGTGTGGTTGCTTGGCATAAGTGATGAAGAACTGTGATCCATTGGTATTTGGACCATTGTTTGCCATTGAAACAACTCCACGGACACTGTGCTAGAAAAAGGAAAAAAAAATAAAAAAAATCTCAGCATTGAATATATATCTGTGAAAGCAGAATTTCAAATGTACAAAAGGATTAATGACTTAATACTCCACCTCAAAATCATTACAAATCTTGGCTACTAATATATTCTATCACCACCCATAACTAGCTCCTCAAATCTGCTCTTACAATGAGAAAGGACTTCTTTATCCTCAGTGAATTAAAAAAATCTTACAAACTCTTCTTACTTCTGTTCTCAGTGCTGAGAACCCTCAAATCTAACTTGCAAAGTATGGAAATGCCTATTGCTATTTCAACAGTAAGCTGTAATAACATTACCTAACTGTGGGCTTATGCCTTATTTCACAGTTACAAGACAGTTATTTAAGCTAGTGCAACACAACACTGATCATTCTCCCACCTTTAAGGAAATTGTATGTGAAACATAACAGTATATTGAAAACACACCAATACCTTCAGGTATTCACTGAATTCATCTTCAAACTTCCTTCCCCAGATGCTGTTACCTCCTTTCCCAGTGCCTGCCAAAGGAGTACCACAACAGATTATTGGATTCTCAGACTGAAAAATTCAGAAACAACCTATTGTTCTAACATGTTACAGCAAACACACTACAGAAAGACTATAGATTGCTTGAGGCAGGCATAAGTTTCTCATGTCTCGTTACTGAGCAGAACACTAACTCAATAATATAAATCACTACTAAGCAGCACAAAGTGCTGAGATATTCCCAAATACAATTCAGAACAAGCGCAAATAAGCGCACAGGCGTATCAACTATTTCTTCCAAATAGCTGACACTGTCCAGACCATTTCCCAAAATGCTAAAGACAATTTTTAGAAGCACTGTAAGCTTCCAGGAAGGAACCAGAGTAGCAACTATTGCCTGTGCCAGTATTGGTAAGTCAGCAGAACCATCATATTCAGTGAAAAAAGCTGGAAAAATTAAAGTCTGTACAATACTTTTCCACTGCATGGTTATTTAGAGCTAGGATAATGGCTGCTCTTCTGTAAACTCACCAGAGAAAACTAGGTACATCACAAAACTCTGTGAACAATACAGTAGTGTTTCATCCCAGCCCTGTATATTTCTCTGTATACAGACCCTGACAGAAGGATTTACCTAATGGATCCCCTGTCTGAACCATGAAGCCCTTTATATTCCGGTGAAATACGCAGCCATTGTAGTAGTTACTAGCACAAAGCGCCAGGAAATTCTAAGGAAATGAAACACAACACATTAACAAGCAACTCAGAAATAATATCCTATGTAGCTAAAACCACAGACCTGGCAAGACTAATTCTGACTCTGCTTTGCACTGTGAGCATGTCTCAGCATTAGTCAACTGTCCCAGACTATTGTTGGCTATTAAAAGATAGAAATAACTCTCAGGCAATTTCCATCCCTTTTCAGGGTCATTGCTACAGTTTTGCTCTTTATTGTTGTTGTTTCTTTTAGGTACCAAATCCAGAATGATCCAGAAAAATCAATACAGCAACACAGATGCCTCCTACATAGAGCACCACAGGGAAGATGGATCTGATGGGGGTGGGTCATAAATATTCTCTTTCAATTCAGTGCAGGAACAATCATCTTTTTTGAAGGACCTCTGTACCATAGATGACTGATGACCCACTACTTGGATAAGGGCAAGTATTGTTCACCATTTTGCAAGGAAAACTTCCTTTGAGATGTATTTCACTTCCTTTGAGATGTATTTCACTATTTCACTGAAATTTAAGTTTGGGCTGCCCAGAATGCAAGATGAAAGTTTTGCAGCTGAAACTAGGAATTTTGAATTAAAATACTCTTTAACTTGGCTTAAGGAAACCTTACAACTACAAAATTGCAAAATGAAGCACAAAGTTCATTTAAAAATTACTTGGGCATAGCATTGCCTAAAATTATCATTAAAACATCATGTATGGCATCTATAACCAAAACAGAAATGACTATAAAAATACAAAACTAGAAAAGTCTTTTACAGTCTGATGTTTCAAGAGATCACAGTTTGCGTTTAGACCCCTGTTTTCTTGGTTTCCTACACATGGTGACTATGATAGTTTGAAGAATCAGTATTCAGTGAATCCCATTTACACATAGAATAGTCATTCTCAAATTATGGTTAAGACACTCCTTTGACACAGTCACAGGTGCAAAGGATTTTATAAAGAACTTACTGCAGAAGATTCTCTGACTTGAAGAACAAACACAGGGATTCTTAAGACACACTCAGAAGTATCACTTGCATCCAAACTTTTTTATTTTGTAACTGTACTGTAACTCTGTAATCAACACCCAAGCCTCAGCACAGTTAGTTAAAAACTGCCTTCAATTTAAGCTTTATTGCACAAAGGAGAACTGGTGTCTCTAACAGACTAGGAGTTCTTTCCAAAAAGCTCTGTGGTATGAGTATGGGAGTATGGGCAAACCAAGGGAAGTTTGGGAATCCCAGGGCAAAGTCCCATGTTTCCTGCTAACGACAAAGGACATTTTGGGAGATAATGCAGACAGAAGTGACCCTTAGCTAAACCTTATCTGAAATAAATAGGCAGCAAAACTGTGGACAATTCAACGCAGTATGCAACAAATTACTCAAGTTGATTAGGCACTGTAGCAGCTTATAATGTAAATATTCCATGATGTGAAACAATGAATTGCAATGTACATTTCACCTCCTCTATGATCTTTATTACTCCTACTGCTCTGCTTAAACATTAATAATCCTATTCCTGTTACATGACTTACCTCACAAGTTTTTGGTGTTCGCTCACAGAACAGTTCTATTTTAATATCTCCTACATCAGTGTGCAGCGTGACAGCCTGAGCAAGAGCAAAAAATATCTTTATTATAGTATCTTTTATCTTTATTTCCTTATTGCTAAACTTTTCAAAGCCTTTCCAAAGCCTACAGCTGTAGAAGCTTACATGTGTTCAAGCAGACCTATGCGCTGGCAACCTGAGCGATGCATCTGTAGTAGAAGAAATCGAACTAGGTGACCAGATATTAGTCAAATTAGGATTCAAGTTTAAGGTCTTGAAAATAAAAGTCTTATTGTGTTTTTAGATTGATGAACTACTAGCAGCAACATATTCTCATTTTCATGGTATCTTGTGTAGAAATCTTTGAAATGGAAAGCAGAGCTTTTCATTGCAAAGCCTTTGCAATTTCAGCGTAAAACACAAGACCGTTGAGATGCAGAATAGCTAGCTATTCACTTTCCACAGATGATTTACAAAAATCAGAAAGGATATAAAAACTACTACTGATCTCACCATGTTTGCTCATCAAAAAGCTGAGGTAGATTTGTATATAGCAGGTTCCTGGGAGACAGAGAGAAAAAAAGTAATTTGTTATTTTTCTCCACAGACCCAAGTACTTTACAATCCTAAAATCATAGATATGCGTGGTTAATGAAACTACGAGTTTCTCTTCTCAGTAAGGTTTTGCAGTATTATTCAAGTCACACTCTGTGGATAAAGTTTACTTGCATTACATAGCTACCCAGCATATAAAGAAATAAAAGAGGGTAGAACAAGCAGTTCAGAAAATGATGCGGGCAAAAAACAGCCTTTCCTAAAATACGAGCTTTTACCAAGCAATAGTAACTTTTCTAGAGATTATGGTTACACACATCACACAGAGTAACTGATAAAACAAAAACCCACTTGCCAGTACCTGTACACGAGTTTAACTCAGGATCACCTCCCGGTGACTCTCGGCGCCTGCGACAGCCAGCTACCCGCACCCAAGCACAGCGGCGAACGTTATTTTTGAACTGTTCCTATTTTCAAGCAAAGCACCCACAGTTAGGTCAGGAATAGGGCCGCGAGCCCGGCCCGGCCCGGCGGCGCGGAGGCCTCACGGCGCCGCTGGTGCCTCACGGCGCCTCTCGCCACGGC
>VZSV01000046.1:4159157-4177981 GCA_013398735.1 Nothocercus julius
GTCCGTTTAAAGATGTGACCAGAAAGTATTACTTCATACAACTGAGGAAATAACAATAATAGTGGTAACACAGATCAGATAGGTTTGTGGCACAGGGATGTTTTTTTGAAGTTAAACATTCAACCCCAAATCAGTGTATGATGCCAGAGTCCATTTCAACCTGTGTTTCAAGTATGTTTCTCTACTGGCCTATTGTAAATATCTATAAAAGGTATTTCCCCAGTTCCTTACAGAGTTCCCTGAAGGAAAATGGAATGTAAGATAGTAAGGTACAGAATCTTACAAAGTAAAATACGTAACAGTTGCCTTTCTGTATTTGACCAAGAGTCCGTTAGAGAATTATCCTATTTCTGGCAGTGTGACAGTACCGCTCACAGCTTGTTTCATGATGTGAGGGATGGCCAGTATTCTGCAGAATTTTTTTTTGAGAGAGATTTCTTTGGAAAGGCAAGTCCTGTCTGCCCCTTACCCTGCAGAAATGACCCTCAGCCCCCTTTTGCATGAGCAAAAGTGTCCCAGCACTATCCTCCATACCAGCGATCCACTTGAGTAGATATGTGACTACCAGACAGTCTACTTCCTGACTACTTAGCGTACTCTGATTCCCTGCCCAAAGTGGCAGAATCTATCACTATTTAAAGAGGGCAAGGAATCTTTGTGTCTTTGTCTCAACAGTACACTAGGGACAGAGGCTAGAGGTCCTTAATAATGGAACACTGGGCACTGTTGGTTTGCAATATTCTGTGCAAATTCTGACATATCTTTCCTAAAATGAAGAGTGTGCCATACTCTTAACAGATCCAGTGATACTGCAGCCTCTCTTATAGGCTTCTGGCTATGTCCCCTGATAAACCCTTCACAGCTTCCAAGAAAGATTATGAATACGCTGCAGGATCTGGTTACCTAAATCCGTACTGTTTGTAACCTACGTGCAATTTTGTTTTCAAAATGGCAGGAGAGATGTCCCACCATGCCGTTCTGGATGCTGTTGCCGATGGGATAAGCGTTATTCTGTGTGAGCACAGTAACACTGAGCGAGGCTTCTTGTCAGAGCTGCGTGACACACTAGCTATCCATCTACAGAACAAGATCAACATAATTGTGTCAGAAAAAGACAGAGATCCCCTCCAGGTGGCATAGAGGAAACAGTGAAATTGCTGAGTTAAACTTTCACGGTATATTGCACAGACCTTTCCAAATGTAAACTTAATTAAGATGCTCTAAATTTGTTCAGTTCAGAATAACTGTATTATATGCTCCATATTTGGGGATATGTAGTCATATGTCAGAAAAATCATAAATGCTAATTCTGGACTAACGAAGGCTAGTCTACTCAACTATCAGGCTGTTCTCAAATAAAGTTACTGTTACTAATTAATTCCATATACGTGAAAAGAATAAGAACCAAAGCTTTGGTTTGGGTAAACTATAAAAACCTGACTTATGTTTCCATTTTCAAATTTACATAGCAGTTCTGTCCTACTGCAGCTACAATTTTGAAAAGGAAAATCTACCAGTTAAGTCAGTCCTTTTAAGTTGTGTTAATAAAACTGGATCATAAAACAAGTCTTTACCTTGCTGAGTTGCGCACAGCAACTTAATGTATTAGAGTCCTATGCAAACTCAATTTAGGGCTTTATTTCTTCAACTGTAAGTGCATGTCTTGTTCCATTTGTATTTAACTAGAAAGAGGTGAGTAATTCCAGGATTATCAATACCATCAGCACCTCAAAGTAAGCTGAGAAACAGGAATGGTAAAAGGAGGGTTCAGCAGCATAAGACATTTCTTCTTGCTCCTATAAAGGACTGTGGAACTGATCTCCCCAAGTCCAGCAGTTCTGTATTGCTATAGAAGACACTGAATGCTACAGGACTCAAACAGCTCATATAGAATGCAAGAGGCAGAAAATTAATGCACAGATGGGGCAGTCATTCAGAAGCGGAACAAAATTAAGCTGAAATGTTCTAACATAAAATCCAAGGAATTATTTCACAGTAATTTTCTTGAGCCTGCATGATCTCACAGCCAGGAACAGCCAAGAACTGATTCAATTAACTTTCTCTTAGCACCTGTGTGATAACTCCTACAGTCCTGTTCCTGGTCTGCTCAGGCATTTGATAGTCTACCAGAAGTGTTAACTAAAAAATCTAAAGTCAGGCTGATTATATCAGTTTGTCCAACTAAATTTCACATAGAGAAAACCTGATAGAAAAATGAAGATGTACGATGTCATCACTATCTGTAAGCACCTTAGACAGAGTCTTCCATAGATATTTAAATTATAAATTAAAACCTGAGTTTTACAGGAACTCAGAGTCACAGGACTGCAAAGTAGGAAGTGGCTACTTCTTATCTATGATACTTTTAAATTTCTCCAACACCACATCTCTTTCAGTGGCAGAATACTGGTTCTTCTTTAAATCTGAACCTAATTTCCAGAATTTGGGTGCCTTGACCCCTCTGCCCAGATGTGTAAGTTTTAATGGTTCTGAGGGTAGTGTAAGTGGTGGTTGGCAGCATCTGTTGCATTTTGTAAAGTTTGTGTTTGCAGCCTATAACACAAAAATGCAAGTGCCATCAAAGACAATGTTAGTTACAATATATTTTAGGGCAGTGCAACTGGAAGGTGCTGCTGAGAATGGTTGCTGGCATGGACCACTTTTTCTCAACAGATCCTCCAGTAATTGGGGCTTATTTTAGAAGAATCAATTTGACATTTGTGTTTTCAATGTAAAGAAAACCCAGGCTCTTGCTTATGTCAATGAGGGATAGGCCAGGTTACACTGGAAATACAGTTAATTGTATTACAGGTAATGTGTGGGTTCTTTTCAAAAGCTATATGTTGGTATTAAGAGTCAGACAAACTATTTTTAATTTTCATACCTTAGAAGAAATAGTATAAAATATCTCTGCTACTGAGTTTGAAATCATCTGTGTACTGAATGAAGATTTGCAGACTTTTGACATAATGGTATTAACAGTGAAAATGGGACTTCCACACGCACACAAGTGGCAGAAGACCATCTGTCTTCCTACAAAATAAAAAGATTTATGAAAGACAACATAAGCTACTGAATTAATAAAGTACTTTATTTGATTGATTTGACCCATTACAACATTGAGCTGTAACACAGCTACCACATATTAGACACACAGAGTTCAAGTGTCCCTGAAGTCTGGCTGGCAGACTATAGTTGATAAAACTGTAGGGCTTATTCCCACATACCTGAGAAATAGAGTGAAGAAAAGCTGTGAAACTACAGCAGTCTCCCAGCCTCTAAGGGCTACAAAAAGTGAATTCTTATAACAGGCACTTAAGGCCTCCTCCAGGATCAGTGAACTTCCTGATGTAAAAAATACATATTTGCAAGCAAGGTTTTTAAAAATAAACAAATAACTCCACAGCCTCTTTACATTCCTGGATATCAAGTTGTAAAGCAGATGAAACAAAATGGATCCTCCCACTCTCACCCAGAGGCAATGATTCAAGACCGTTACAATTTCTGTTATCTAAGTCCTCCTGTAAAAGGAGATGGGTTTGGAGAATGACCTTCAGTTCTATTACCAGAATTTAATAAGTTACCCACAACAGCCCAAACCCACTGCTAGTTTCCTTTCCTTGCGCAGTCAAGGCAGGTCTCTTAGCATTGTAAACCTTGGCTTCTTCACGTACTGGAAGACAGTCTTGTCTAATTGGTACAAGGAGTCCTAAAAAGCACTCAGCCACGAAAAGCTGTATCACTAGTATAAAATAAAGCTCTGACCACCTACCACCTGGTGGTTTGCACTTAAAGTGAACTGTTCTAACTAAATCTTCATGTCTGGTGAGGTAACAACCAGAAGGCACAATCTTACTGAGAGGGTTTTCCTGACTGTAAGGTTGGCTGCATAGATATGAAAAAGACCTCATTTGAGAAAACAGACAAAGCTGACAAATCAAAATACCGAGCAAGAGATGCTTGGCTTATAGAAATCATCATTCCAAACTACCTGAAGTAGTTGAAAAATGAGCATCAGAAAAATACTACATTTTAGTATGTTGTCCAGCAGCTTTGGGGTTAGAGGGAGAGAGATCCGAATATAGGCCCCTCTACAGCAGCCCTTGAAATCAGTTGCCATAGATGCTTTGGGAACACAGAGATGTTACACATCTTCTTCTTCTTTCTCCAAGAAGTCAGTCAAGGTACCATCATCTACAGGAATCAGTAAGTATTCCACACCATCAGCTCCCTGAGAACACACACACACACACATTCTGTTAACACCGGTGGAAGCTGCAACACAAGCCACTAGGTAGCCCTGCAACACTTAATTCATTTGCATTGTGAGAGCTAGCCAGCATTCAGAACAACTACAGTGCTAAAATCAGGAGTATTTCACTAGAGCAATGCTGTAAATGCACAGGCACAGGGAAGAGTCGAAGTTTCTGGCAAACTATGCTATTCTGCCACTACAAAGCTCCTCAACACCATGTTTCCAGATTCAGTACTGATATAATGCCTCTTTATTAGGGCTAGCCCACACTCTTTAACCCTGAAAATAAAGGTAGCTATAGGAAGCGGACTGACGGACTCCAGAGCTTGACACTTCTGAAGCTCTTCATGACGCTACATTTCACAAAGCCCTGTAGGCTGCCAGGGACCCGAACCACGCCGTGCTTTCATTTAAAGTAAGTTCACAGACTAGGGGCGTGAAAGGAGCTGCCATTATAGAATTTCATCCCTTTGTTGGTGCCCAGGTGCTTCAAGCAATGAAACCTCACTTGGAGCTACAGACCGATGCCTAAGGGATACTTAGGAGCACGCAAATAGCCTTCTGGTTAACATAGCTAACATAGGCAGTTAACATACCTTCGTCCTGCAACTCACCCGTTTGGTCCGGATAAGCTTGTGGTCTCTGAATTCTGTCAGCTGTGCCCTGAGTGTCAGGTCACTGTTCACGAGGAACGCCTCCCGACACTGCTGGTAGAAGTCTTGGAAAGAGAGCCCTAGAGACAGAAAAAGGTGAAGACGAGAAGCTGAAGTGGTCAGACTCTCAACATCCACTGCTTCCTCCAAGCACTATTCAAAAAGCATCCATCTTCTCCCACCTCTTGCATAAGGAAAGCACTGTCTGGCAAGTGTTCAGCAGTGTATGAGGGAATGCAGATTCAGAAAAATCAAGTGAGATAGAGAAAAACTGCTGCATTTCAAATTGATCACAAATTCAAAAAGTTCTGATTAGTACTTCATGCCTAGGTACAGTGGCCTTATTTCAAGGACATACAAAACTTTGTTGAGGTCTGAGTGCTTGCAGACCCTAACAGCTTTTCACATCTAACAATGGTATGACCTCTACCTAGAAATCCTGCCTTGACTTGGACCATAACGGATGCAAGAACACCACCTTTTCCTTCAAGTATACAACTAAGCCAGTATTTCAGAAATTCACATAAAAGACTTGATTGAAGTTACCATCACACTATTTGCCTAATAGAATGCTTAAATCACTTCTAAACATGGTGATTCTCAATTTCCAGCCCCTCTATTTTACTTCCATTACTCGTTATGATTAAATGTTGCTGACGTAACCTGCAATAGCTGCTTACAGCTATTGCTTATAGCAGTGATAGAACTGTCTGCACGTATCCTAGATTTCAGGGACACACCGAAAAAAAATCACTTAGGAGCAGCATGGGAACAGAAGTTCCTGTCTTTTCCTGGTCCTGTAAGTACTAGAGCTATGCAAATTCAGATTCTTCCTTTATTTTTATTTTCTGAGTGAGCCAGCAGTCACAACACTTCTGTTGCTGGTGATACAACACAGGTAACAGAAGCCAGTGTCCACTACGACTGGGCTGGCAGTGATGCCGCCCCAAGCAGAAAAGAAAAGCTGCTTAGATACCTGGATAAGATGGGTTGTCCTTGTTCTCCAGCTGGTACTGTGCAAGCAATCTGAATATCCCCCTAAGTGTGAGGAAGAGAGAGGGAATCAAAAGAGAAAGGTCTATTAGAAAATATTAACTGATTTTTCCCTCACAGGGAAGGGATTTTGTACATGCAGCTAGTGACTCTAAGTCAGCTATCCAAACTCTGCTCCTTTAAAGTAATTCATTCCTTTACCCAGCTCATATCATCTTTATCTTAAAGACTGTTTTCAGAAGACAAGGCCTGCCTCCTGCTGTGTGTATGCCTAAGAGCTAAGACGGACCTTAAGACCAGAGTAACCCACCAAGGACTGGAGGCTCACAAGTGCTGCTATGAAGTATAACAGTGTCTTACCTGGCATTGGGAGTGAGACTGCGCAGGACATGTGTTAAGGAGCTCAAAGCCAAAGATCCAGACTGCTGCACTAAAAGTGAGTTCTCATAAGATGTTTCTTCCACATAAGGACTAAATGTGGTTGTTTCATACCAAAGCCAGTTGTAGAGGCTTAGCTTTGCCTGATCCCACACTAAACAAAGACAGGAAGAAAAAAGCAGACAAAATTAGGAGATTCAGCTTTTCTCAGGTATTAAATATTAAAATGTACTTGGCTCCACTGCAGGGGCTGAAGAAACAATATATTCTTGAGGAATATCAACAAATCAAAGACTGTTCAAACCCTGGAATCTGTTCATATTTTCAGTTTCCAGTGTCTTTATACATTTTTGATTCAACAGAGTCCCCACATCTAATCACTGTTTCTAGCTGCTTCAGCCAGAAGCAGCCTACTCAGCCAGAAGCATCACTCTATTTTACATATCAAGTGCAACACTTGTGAAACACGCTCAGCAGCCCCAGAGTAGAACGCAGAGTCTTTTTTTTTCGCTACAAAGAACATCAGGCCAAAGGGAACTCACTGAGAGGAGCATTGATGTGATCAATAGAGACAATGAGGTAAATGCTAGGCAGAGAAGATAACTGTGCAAGGATCTGCTGACTTCTTTCTCCTCTCAACATTTGGCTGTCCAGGTTATGAATGAGGACATAGAGCTCTAAAGACGAATCTGCAAGGTCAAGAGGAAAAAAAAAAAAAAAAAAACGAACTGATCAAAGGAACTGTGCACAAAGTGGTTTCCAACACTCAGTGCAGCCCAGGACAAGTCTATTTCATCAGGCTCACCTCTATTTCCATCATTTCCAATATCAAATGACTTTACTTACACAGCCTGAAAGGCTTTCTCTCAATTCACTGTACTGCAACTCTCATCACAACTACTGTTCTTTCTGCAGCTCAAGACTTTGTCTCATAATCCCCTTTTCAATAATCCCCTTTTCACTTGCTCAATGTTTTACCTGGTCACCCTTCTAGTCTTGAGATTCAAGGTCACTCGATTGTGTTTTAAGAGGGAAATCTAAGCACAGTTTTTTCAGCAGCTTTTGAGGTACATGACTAGAACCTCTAAATTCCTCCTCACACACCGAAAACATATTTCCTATTCAGGATTTTATCCAAAGTATATTGACTTCATTAAAATAGTTTCCCACTGGGCCCCCAGAGGAAGCTAAGAAGACTTTTAGCAAGGATAACATAGACGGTATTCCTAAAAAGTGCCGATGTAGCTTGTTGCTGCTCTTAGTTATCCCCAGGGAAAAGCTGCTTGCTGAGCCCTGAAGCAACTATGGAGGAGTGGCCATTTTTTTGCAAAAAGCAAATACGTATTTGGCTACCAGTGGAAACTGAAGGTTTCACAGACTCCCATCAAATCAGCTGTAGTATAGTATACATGAGACTGACTTAGATTCCAGTGGGGACTGTCATTAATCAGCTTTTCCACCTACTTCCATCAGAAACACACAAAATATAATGGAGAATGGAATGTAAATTTTTGAACACAGTCCCCTGCACAATTAAGGTTGCCAAGTGAATTTGTGTACGTACACACACAAGCAGTACAACCCCTGCACAGAGAATTCAGCAAGCATTCTGTATGGTGGTTATTGTTTATTTTTGAACTCATTTCTAGACTGCCTGTTCATTACGCATGTCCTTTATTTCATCTTAATTTTGCAATTTGCACATTAAATGACTGCTCCACTAAACCGTGTACACTTAAGCCTTGGCCCAGCACATACTTAAATTTATGGAAAGATTTCCAGGCCAGGATTTTCCAGAGGAGCTGGAAGACTTCTAACTGCCATTCCAAATTGCTTGCAAGTTCTTCATCCTGTTTATTTCAGTGATGACTATCAGATCTTCAAGTAGCACTAAGAGCCACCTTCCCTCATGTTTTATGAGTATGTTTATCCTGTTTTTCACCAAGGAACATAAGACTAGAGAAACACTGTCCATGTAAAGCATAAGACTCTGTGCTAAATGCAAGATATGAGCATTTTAGCTTGATTGAAGGGACTAGAAGCCGCTATCCTGCTAGAATGCTCATGCTCTCCTCCTACTTCCAGAAATCTCTGTGGGTGAAACACCGACAGAGGTAACAGCCAGGCAACATATATACATGTATTCCAGGTGTATTTTTTTTAAGAAGTGGCATAAACTTCAAGAAAGCAAATATCTGGTAAAATAGACTAAGAGGTTGTATCTGTCCATATGAAAACTGTGAGGAAAGAACTAACAGTTAAGTGGATTCTACTGTTTTAATATATTAGGTCAGTCATTTTACCTTCTTTAAACCTCTTCATGATGAATTCAAGTTGGTCAAGGGGACTACGGAATGTCCCAGTATGCTCCAGGACTTCTTCTGTGATGGAGTTCAAAATCTGGAACAGAAAATTGCGGAGTCACTCCTGTTTCTCTGGAAGGGCTTTGGCACTTATCGACCTATTGCAGAAAATCTGAAACAGCCTTTGGCTATCATGAGGAAGATAATCTGTTTTTTAATATCAATTCTTGAAACCTGTCAACACAAGCCTAAAATTGCTACCCTTTTTCAAAACAGTGGCATAAAATAAGACTTTAGACTGATAAGTAAATATCAATGATAGGAATCACGACTCCCTGGAAAATGCATGGGCTGATTTCTTTAAACTCTTAAAAGAGATGGGAACTTCTCTTCATTCAAGAGCCTGTTAGCTGTAGGCTGCAGGGAGCTTTTCCTAGAATTCATACTTATTTGGTATATTGGTACTGATTGTTTTGGTACTTATAACATAGGAAGATTAGAAAACCCATGAGCTTTTACCACACTTACTGATCTCACAGTGATGCTGGGGAAGTATCCATTAACCACAAGGTGAACAGAATCCTCGAGCACAGAGGTACGAAACTTCTCTAACAAATCCCGCTTTGAGCCCAGTCCATAGAGCACGATATTGAAACCCAAGCTGCAGAAAGTGAGCAAATACACTAAATCAAAAATGCACAACCCCTCTTAGGTTCATAGATCTCCATTTTCATTAAGCAAAATGATCCTATACAATCCTACCTCTTAAAATTTCATGTTTCTAGAGAATGCATCAACTCCAGGCTTCCTTTCATCTCACAGCTGACAAGTAAGGTCAGCTTCAAGGAATCAGATATGTGTCATCCTAACAAACGTGTTCTGGCAGGCTAGAAGCCTGCAATTTAACAAAATGTCTATGGAATAAAAACGGTATGATCCAAGAATTCTGTAAGACTATATAGAGCTACATCTTCAAACACTAACATTTGATTTTCCCCCTTCTCCATGTGATTGCATTGAACATTTACCATGAGTAACTGCAAATTAAAAAAAAAAAAAAAAAAAAAAAAAAAAAAAAAAAAGCAAGTGTGTGCTACCCATTTACAAGCTGGATTTCTAATCCCATCCACAGGCTGAGTTTCAAAGCAAACTGCCACTGTTCTTAAACTTCCTCTTTTTTCTAGGAGTGAAAAAGCACCATCTTGACCAGAAAGACTGTCAGGCCACTCCAAGAACTAGAACTGGGCAAGATACCAAGGTAAGGCATCACTGACTTCAGTATCATCTCTAGATTTGCTCCTTTTATCCTTCCACATGTATCTCCAACCATTTTCCCAGGTACCTGAGTCACAGAGAACTCCTCCAACAAGTCTCTGAGTTTGGAGGTTACCACCTTTTTCATACGCTCACTGTGGAGTGCAAATTCCTCTTTGTACTCTATTGTAAAGCTCCCAAGGGGCTTTCTGCTCATCAACACCTGCTCCTGCCTCAAAACTTAACTCCAAAGCTGAAGCCCTCTCTTCTACAAGGCACTTCAGTGTCTCACAGCTCTATTCAACTTCACTATCTAATGCCCTAGAAGACTATTCTTTCTCCTTCCCACTTCACTATTTCATTTCCTAGAAGACTATTTTTTTCTCCTTCCCACCAACATACACACAAACCCAGACAACAAAGGGTTTCCTGCTAAGGTTTCCAACAGCATTGAATTTCTACTTCCTAGATCATTTAGTACCACAGACACACAAAGTTATTTATTTATTTATTTAAAAACAAACATCATTTTTCTCACCTTTAAGTTCTCTGTTTTGCAATCTTGCTTGGTTCATCTGGTGTACAGGAAACACTGCACTAAATTAATGACACCTAACTTTAAACATTAGCACTAAATTAAGGAAAAGATCATTCCTTAACTCAAAACTACTCTTGACAGGAGGGGAATTTTACTGGCAGTATCTGTTTACCTGGCTTCTTCATTGGTTCTCACTTCATACTTACTGTAACTGCAGCATCCACTTGGAAAACAGGGACTCATGCTGTTGATTTAGCTCTTTAATTTCAGCAGCAAAGGGAAGAGGAGCTTTTTTCAAAAGGTCACACAGCATTTCCTGTATTAAGAGATAATAAGACTGTTTTCAAATCTAGGAAAGACAGGACAGATGTCTGTAGTCCTTACAAATACTCCTTTAATACACTCTCTAGCTATGGATCAGAACAATTTTCACTGACAACTCATGTTTCCCTGTGAGAACTCTAAGCACAGTTTTGCTTTTGAAGAAACAAAGCAAACAGCAAGTAAACTTCTTAGGGGAAATGTTATCCAGACTAGGACTAGAACCAAGATTTATGCCAGTATCACACCATATTTAACTTCTTTCTGCTGAGTCTGGGAACACCAATCCTAAAGCAACAGACACATTCAGAGCTTTAACAGTACCAAACACTCTACCAGGAAGATGCCAAGACCACCACCCTGTTCAAAGGAGCAAGGGTCCAGTCAACATGCTTAGTCATGGTTCACGTGTTTGTCACTACAAGAGTATGCTCACGGACATCACCTTTGAAGAGAAATACAGACACAGCAGAAAGGAAATAATTTGCAGCCTTCAAAATCATTGAGATTCAAAGGATTAATTCAGCTTTAAAGATGTGCTGGAATGCTGATATTTAAGCTGCCATGTAGCATGACAATTGGCATCAGACTACACTGCCCTCTCCTTCTCTCTCTCTCTCATTTTAACAGCTTTGCTTTCTACTCCCCTGAAGAAGACAGTTTACCCTTGAAAGAACACAAAAGGCAGCTGCAGTGTTTAAGACAAACACTGAGAGACAGAACTGCCAAGCCTGTAGCTCCTCTGGTGCCAGTAGTAGATTTAATACTGAAAACCCCAATTTCCCTCCAGAGCTGTTGTGCAAAAACTTGTTAGGAGTCCAAATGTTTCTCTGTGCAGTAATTCCAGACAACAGCAGGCACCAGGCAATCTGTATATATGCTGTCTTTTAAAAGAACACAAATGGGAACAAAAACAAAGTCACAGATGAGAGGGCACTATGGGCATTTTACATCATCCCCAGCCACCAATCCCAGTAGTTCTCTATGGTGCAACCACTTGCTTGGAATTAGCTGTGAAAGAGGCATACGGAAAAAAAGTAGTCCAGCAAGTTAGACACCAAAAATACACAGCTCCTGTTTCCCAGGAACTGGAATAGAATGAAGTGCATTTCACAAACAAGGTGACAATATACAGAGTGTCCCCTCCTGCATGGGGCTTTACCCAGAAACCCGGAGATGAAAAGGAATGTCTCCATCTTCTCTACGCATATTCTACTAGCACAACCAAGATGCCTTGTAACCCCCTTGCTCATTTCATTTACAAAAATGCTGGTTTGGTGTTAATTTTAAATGCAGGGCTCTCCAACTCTGCTTCTCCCTCTTTTGCTCCTTCAAAAGACAGCTTTAACCTCTTCAGGCAGTTGCAACTTTCAGCTACTTACTCTAGCAGTGCTTTGTCCCTGCGTTTTCCCTACTGTTTCAGGGACTAACAATTGGCAACAGCCCACTCTCACTGTCCTTGCTCAGAAGCAGCAGTAGGAGACATGATGCTTAAACTCCCTGCCACCAATCCCCTGCCTAACCCAGAGTTACCACCACCAATGTCTCCAGCAAAGATAAACTGAAAATAGCAACACTGGGAAGTTTCAGAGGGGAAAACCTATACCCATGAAACTAAAAGCTCTGAGAGCAGTTTGGTTCACCACGAAGCGTACCTGAGTCAACCTTCTTTTCTGCAGTTTCTGCAGTGTTCGGTCTGAGGTGAGCACTTTGGAACTACTGTGGGCTTCGAAGTATTCCTCCACCAGGTTGCTCTGAAAAAAGCGACAGCAAGATCAGCTTGATCAGCAAGATCAGCTCTTATCAAGTTCCCCTGTCCCTCTGCACCTACAAATATGTGTGCAGATGGCAATTACGATATACAGAGCAAGGCTGAATAGACAGCCAGATGTTATTTGCAAAAATGGCTTCTATAGTAACCCTCTGCCAAAGCTAACCCAGTCAGATAGCTGCCCTCTGGAGAGAGAAAGAGGGAAGAGTTTCTAAGAGAACAGAACAAGGCAACAGTTCTGCAGGGTATGGCGATCTCTGGTGCTGAAGAAAGTCTGACGCAAAGGTAAGCACTAAAACAGAAAGTAGGGTGTCCTTCTGGTACAATAGGAGCAGTTCTTCATCACTTCTCAGTGCAGTGACTCCTGTCTCACAGACATCCTAGAATTTCTCCTTCTGGAGCGGCTAAGGATACAGACTGGGTTAGCCCCCAGACTCATGCTCTATGAAGGTACAGCGAGGACTGCTGGAAGGCACAGCAACAGCTAATCCAGTTGGTCTGGTTTGAAATAAATTTAGTAGCTCTTCCCCTATTTAGGCCTGGCCACTGACAGCTTACTGTCCTTAACTGTCCCTTTATTCTTGCTAGCTCAGGAGTGTATTTTCTGCACACTCACCATCTTGTCCTCCTTCATTTTTCTGGGTAATGACTTTTTGGGAAGAGGTGTAGATGCAGCCTTAGTTTTTGCTGGGGTCTTTCGGCCTGCTACAACAGTACTGGATTCTTTCTGTTCTTCCTCTTCCTCCTCCTCCTCTGAGCAGGAAGCAGAATATTCACTCTCACTCTCTATATGAGTGTCTGGAGCTAGAGGATAAATTTAAGGTTAAGAGCTACCAATGTCTTATAACAAAGAACACATTTCGCACAGTCTCTCTCTCACATATGTTCTCTAGAGGTTTTCCAAGAATACAATTCCTAAATCTACTTAACAGAAAAGTAAAGTCAATGCTTATGAGGACTGCAAACAGTCACAGCCATTTCTTTCCCATTTTTGAATTTAACTTCATGTTAAACTGCCCATTGATACCAACCGAGAAACACAAATCCATCCTGAAAAGTGGCTAATAAAGGTTAGCAAAATTCCCTGCTTCTCCTAGTATGTCTACACTAGAGTTTTCCCAAATGCCAGTCCTGTAAGCTGTGTGCTGTCTGGATCACACTCTGCAAAAAGGTTTTGTAAAAGATGTCGGTTAACAATGTTGACTGAATCTGGCTCAGTCTTGCTCTCACAACACAAAACAAGACACAGAACATGAAATACCATGCACACCTACATTCATTCTGAACACATATAGCCAGCCAGTCTTTGGAAATATATTACCAGGAATACTGCACCCATGAATACAAACTTTTAGAACTTGACTAGGTTCAAGTAATTGTGCCGATTCATCTTAACCCTATAACCTTCACTCCTAGACTGCAGCTTGAAGAGCATGAAAGATCCCAAAGGCTAAGAGCTACAGGTACTGCATATCAGCATACGTAGAATTATTTATAACATTGCCTCTTGTGATCATTTTTAGTAACCCAGCTTCTATCTCCTCCACACCTTTCCTCAATAGGAATTTTTACAGGGGAAAAAAAGGTATATATCTTGAGGAATGAGTCAATAAAAATAAACTTCCTTAGAACATTTCTACAGTCCCTATAGGATGAAGCAGTCATAGCCAAACAGAAACTTACGGACAGGAGAAACATTCTTCAACACAGCTCCCCACTGAGAGTGGGAGTTGACTACCAAGATTGATCTTTACCTGCTAGCCTCCTCCTGAGTCTGTAAGGTGTGGTGGACACAAATTCATTCTTCTTACTCTGTAACAGCAAAAAACACCCCATATATTTAAAAGAGTTACATTTGATGGTAAAGAGCTTCCTTTAGATAAATAATCATTAATCTTGTTTCATCAAGTGGTAAATGGGGCATTCAAAAACAGTGTGTCTTACAGGCCTCTTTCATACTACAGCCCCATACTGGAAAAGCCTTATCCACTTCCAGTATGATGCTACGCCACTTTAGAGAACCAACTGTTTCACCTTACTTTGTTCAGAGCCACCATAACTGTCAGGTCTGGACTGCATCACTCTGCACCATCTCAGAACAAGATAGAAACCTCTAGAATCTCTCATTTCACTTTTTTTTTTTTGCAACAATAAACTGAACAGCACAGTGACCGCAGCATCTCTGTTATAACAGCACTGCCATCCTTAAGATTAAGGTTGTTTCCTCCTTTGATGAGAAGCTGGAAAACTCTGAGTTTAACTGCATATTAAGGGACTGGTAAACACTGACATTTGAATGCGGCAAGGGTTTAGTCTCCAGCTTTGGTAATTAGGCTGTCAAATCTATTAATTTGCACATTGAGTCTAAATCCGATAATCCTGATTCATGATAGCTCTGGTGGCTCAGCTGACTTACTTCCTGCCTGCCTTGATTAAGAGAGATGTGTACTGTAGGTGAGGCTCTTCAAGGTCCTTCCTCTCCAGTACTGTAGTAACCAGTCAGTTCAAGTTTTGAAATTAAAAAAGAAAAAGAAAACCAAGAGTCACTCACCTTTTGCTGCAATTTGTTTGAATTCAAATGTTCTGCAAGACAAGAATCAGCATTGTTCAGAACACCACATATTTCCAACAGTGGCACAGGATCCTCTACTAGGAATATGGGCAACGACTACTCAAAGATACACTGCTCCCGAATATCACCTCACTAGCTGATTAGTCCTATGGCAGAAACCCTTACCTCCCCACAGGTAAGCACGGAAAAAAATGAAGATAGGCAATGCTATCACCACAGAAAACAGACTTGGTTCTAGTCACAGTTCTGTCAGAAGCCACCAGCAGGAGGGGAGATGAAAAAGCTTTAGCTGAATGTTCTTCTGTCCATGAAGAACAGAACTCCCTTTCTGAGCACCAGGTGAGATACTCTTACCAAGGCTGATCCGCACTGACTTCTCCCACCTGTATCTCTCCTTACAGCAGTGGGTACTTGAGTACTACACAACAAAGTATAAAGTTACACACGAGCACCTACACAGTTCTACCAATTTTGATGCTCACTCAACAGCCCAGCTCATAACTCTCTCAAGTGCAAGCATTTAGGTTGAATGTACGGGAAATCAGTTAAGGGACACAGCAAAAGATGAGTCCGAAGTTCCCGTTTTCCTCTAGGCCATCAGTGCATAGTAAAAGATATGACACCCAGGTGAACCAGAGGCCGTGCACACCAAGCAGCTCACTACAAAGTTACACGGACTGGAACATACAGGCTAACAGAAGCTGACACCCAAGCATTCGCTTCACCGCCCAAGCAGGAACACAACCCCCAGCCATTCAGCTTCAGTTCCTCAGAGCACTTACTGCTGCTTTGAGGGGTTTTGATAGTCTTCTCAGGACACTCAGCGTGATCAAGTGCCTCACTCTGTCCTGGTGTTCGGGCTAATTCAGAGGCTGTAATAAATGGGGTGAAGGGAAGAAGTCCCATGCATTAGGCACAAAACTCCCAGTTCTGCCTAGTCAGCCATGGAATCATACACTTGAAACAGTTTATTTTAGTATTCATTTCCCAGCTAGTTCAGGTACTGCACCTGCAGCACTGATACTGCAGATACTTCATTTTTTTTCTAAACCTCAGGATGAACATCGAACTTGAAAATGATTCTCAGAAACCAAACTCTTCATCCATTCCACAGGCATAGCTGAGGAGGTGGTAGACGAGCTTTGCTTCTGTGGCTACCATCTGTCTTCAGATTAGAACAATCTTTGGATGTGCCCACTCAGGTTCTAATAAATGTTTGAGTGGACATGGCGGAGCAGCACGTATAGCAAACACATCAATCCCTCAGAAGCTTAATTCTCATATTCAGTTCACCTTTTTCTACTACTTATCAGCACAAGCTGAAGTTGGACCACTGATCTGAATATGAAAGGCATGATGTTAGTCCCTCAAGAAAACCCTTCTCCCACTGTGTGACTTGCCAAATGAGATGCAATCTATTATTTTTCAAACCTGTTGGGCTCTGCTTCCATATTGTTTATCCATCTCTAAACTCCAATCACAGCCTAGACCATCAGGGTATAAAGTTTGGCACTCTTCAACTTCTTAACTGCTATTCAACAGGTCTGTTCTATCAACAGGTCTAACTCTGTGCTTAGGTCAACTAATAACTTTCTTCTTCACTTTTATCTTGCCCTATCTAACACATAACAAAGCACCAGTACTGCATAGCTATACTCTTTTGCTGATAAACTTAAGCTTTCTTTAAGCTTTCCATACTGCTTACTAGGATACTGTTAACACTGCACTGGCTAAGTCTGCAGTTATTTCAAGTTTTGCTTTCCAAATGAGGACTGTTTCACACAACAGTCAAGCTTCTGGACAGAAGTACTCTAGTCCATAAGGCAGGTGTACCCATCTCACTAACAACACAAACTGGAAGGACGTCCTTCTGCATGTGCAAATTAACATCCAACTTTTCAATACTCACTAGGATTTGCAAGTCACCTTTTTCTTGACATTTTTATTTGCATGCAAGTTCACAGAAGTATGATGAAAATGACTTGCTGTACAGAAAATATGACCAGAACCCCCTAGATCAAACCGTTTAAGCAACATCAGGTTAGAACACCAGTCGTAAGAGTCTGACAGGTACAAAAGAACATCAACCCGAGCCACAACTCCCAAAACAACTCTATGTCCTAACCCTGGGTTTGTTTTTCTAAAATAACCCAAATATTTCTTCTCAACGCACAAATGAATGCACAAATTACGTTAACAAGGTTACTCAAAAAAGCAGCAGCTGGAGCAACAATAAAAGGAGAAAGATGAAAACATACCCAGCTCTGCCATCTTGCCGGAGCGTTTTGGAGTCTGGAATCTGTAAACTTCACCACCACCCACACCTGAGCCATTTCCCATCGAATCTGTGAAAAGAAATGTTACATACAGTTACTTAAAAAGCACTGGTATATTCCCAGCCCAAGGGAAACTGAATACTTTTACTAGTGCGCTTAAAGGATCCTTTATATAACAGATATTATAAAATAGATATAATTAAAAACCTTAGGCTTATTATTGTCTACCTCTACCTCTCACCAGAAGCACAGCCAGACCAGGCCAGCCAACAGTATCCCTCCCCGTCCTCCTATCAACAGCCATTTTATCAAAATTGCACAGCTTGTACAACACAAGAATCTCCCAAAGTCAGTGCTGTGTTAGGTTCTTCCCTACCATTACCTTGGGCACGTATTCCAAGAACAGCAACATAGGACTTCTCTTCCAGGATCTCCTGAGCTTCATCATCTGAGATATTTTCAAGTGTCTTCACAAATCCCTTCACACTAACAGCCAGCTGAGGCTTATCCTTCCGAACTTTAAAACCTAGAATTTCAAACAAAAGTTGTTAACACATCCTGTTTCCTTACTTCTATTGTAGTAATAGCAGCTACCCATTTAGAGACCAGGGTCTTGCTGTCCTAAGCTCTACATAAACACAAACCAAAATGTGTCCTGCTAAAAGAACAGCTAAAGCTGTTCTGGCTCACAGTAGTCATCTGACTGTAGGGCCATGAGTCCCTCCTGCAACAGCCCCATCCCTAGCACAGCAAAAGCTGGCTGGCCACAAGAGTCACCATATGCCAGCACTGGTCTCGGTACACATATATGTGAATCGTTGTCATTTTTAAGTACCGAGTTATGGGCAGATGGGATGGCTTTTAATTTCCTGTATTTTCCTCAGGAAAGTGGAGAGGCTCTGAAAGATCTGGCCTAGAGACTTTCAGTCGACTCACAGAATAATCGCAGGTGGAAGAGAAACTATCCAGGAGACCACCCAGTCCGGCCCGGTGCTCAAAAGCAGCGCCAACAGCCAGCTCTGATCAGAGTGCTGTGGGTCTTGCACCAACAAGTTTCCAGCATCTCTGCAGGTGTTTCCACTTTTAAAAACAATGAAACCTGTGGCAACGCGGCACGAGGGGCTGTTTTCAAGTTCTTAATGGGCTTGGGAAGCTGCCAGGCCGCCCGCCCCTCCTCCGCCAGGCTGTTACACACGCGCCTTTCCGCTCAGGAAGCCGGCGTGCGGACACACGGCACCACCTCCACCCGCGGGCACCTGCCGCGGCGGAGCGGCCGCCGCTCTGCCTCTACCGGAGACAGACGGGAAAACGTGCCGAGGCGAGCTCAGCAGCCCGGTGCTGCAAGGGGAGCGCCCGGGCGGTACCTGCGTCCTCCGCGATGTGCTTCACGACGTCCTCGTCGGGCACGAACCTCACCTCCAAGGCGGCCCCGCCCCTCGCCCCGTGCTGGCTCATAGCGGGCCCTGCGGCCGCCCGCGAGGCGCGCGGGCCCCGTCCTGCCCCACCGCCA
>VZSV01000046.1:4179006-4198937 GCA_013398735.1 Nothocercus julius
GTGGGCTACTTGCTGCTTATGCTCCCTCTATGACAGAGATAAGATTACATAATGCTAAAGTAGTAAAAATCCGCAGTTCAGAGAAACAAACCTTGTATGACGGAAAAAGTAAGAAAATAATCTTTTAACCCTTGCAGATTTTTTTTTCCGCCAGTAAAACTGATTGCATATCCCGTATTGTTACAAGGACAATACAAATCAAAAGATTCACTGTCAAGTAGAGGAAATACAAATTTAAAAAACGCAGCATGGGGTATATATTCGTTTAGCCTTTTTTTTTTTTTTTTTTTTTAAACAACAGATAAAAGCTACCATAGGAAATCTAAAATGTATTAAGAGTATCTGATTTAATTATTCAAAATCTTTATTAGCTTTTTCCTGGAATCCTTGATATGGAAAAAAGTGACTCAATTTAATCACATGGAATCTTTCCATAAATAACCAGCTAGTAATATCCTTCCCAAAAGTATGCACATTCTGCAAGAAAACAGTAAGAAGTCTTGTTTCAAAGTAATCATTGAACACTGACACACAGAAACACACATACACACTCCAGCACTAACAAACTACTAATACTTTGAAGAGTGGTTTATCCTGAGTGATTGCTGACTCACATCTACTGTATATTTGAAGCCACGAAGTTTCTAACACTTGCAATTTTTTCATATATTAATAACATTGAAGTCTAGCACTGCTATAGAAACTGCCTGAATAAAAGGAACAGTGTCAATAGCTAGTATTAATTAGTATCACTTCCGTGATCTACTTAATTTAGAGGAAAGGTAATTTCTCTTTAAGCAGGTTGCTTAATTCCTACCAATTTCTCCTTTTTGTGGTCAGTTCTGGGGAGGACAAGGACCCAAATACAGCAGATCCATCATCCTCCTTGTGAGAAACATTCCATGACAAAGCACCAAAAAGACACTTTTCCAAAGAATATTCTTCAACTATCAGAAGTCTTCCCCCGACACCCCATTTTTCCCCCTCTGAAGAAGAAAAAAAACACTATGTGAATTTGGTACTACAATCTTAATGGGTGATTAATCATCTTTTCAAGAGCCAAACAAAGTTATTTAAGAGTTCTGCCAGAATTCAAACATATTCTCTGCTGTATTCTGTCTTACTGCAAGACATGAAGAGCTCACAACAAAGTAATTAGTTAATAAAACTTGGCCTAATCACTTTGTGCATCACGCACAAGTTAAAAGATAAGCCAGTTTTACTCTACAAAGTTTCATACCATAGCTCTTCCCATAAACAGCTCCTCACAGCAATATTTTAGCAATCCATTATGGTAGAAGGGACAATTTATGGACCAATTTTTTAAAACTAAATCAGTTCCACAAATCCATTCTTTGTTAAAAATGGGATGTAAAACATAGCTGAAAAAGGTTATTTTGCCTCATTCTTTTTTTTTTTTTCTTTCTTTCTCAATTCAAGAGCAAATAAATGAAATAATGAAAACAGAAACGTTTACCATCATCTTTAATTAAATTTAGAATACAGTGACTTAGCCTGGGACAGATTTTCACCAAATCCATTTCTGGAAGCTGTGAGGTGCTTTTAGACTTCTGCAGCTTGCTCCTGAACTTTTAATTTATTGTATGCAGGCCTTAGCGCTTGCCAAACTTACCAGGCAAGTTTACTCCAAATGGCTACCATAACATGGTTGGCATGTTAATGGATTTTATTTTAAATTAACTACGTGGAAATCACCATACCTATTAGACTTTCAAAACCTATTCACTGCTTGGTTTCCTAACCTGGCGATGGACCAAGTTGCACACAGCTCTCCACTGTCCTCCATCACTGGGCAAGAGGCAAGGGAGTATTTTGGCTCTTCAGATGGTCATGATATGAAAATTTTGACTGATGTACATATTGACTAATAACACCCACACATGATCTCCCCCCCTACTCCCCAAATCAACTCCAGAAAAGCTCCTACAGAAAAGTTTACCCAATTGCCAATGGGAACACAAACTAAATAATCAAGGGAGATTAAGGCCCATGTGCTAGAAATAAACTGCATTTAACATATTGACAATTGAAATAAACCCAAAAATGCAATTCACGTACAGCTAAAATGTCCTTTCTTTTTACTGTGCTTAGAAAGGGCTGATGTTTTGCAAATGTAGTTCTGTGATCATCCTAAACAACCAAAACAAAAAGCATATTTACTGTTCTCATTTAAACTATACTGTAAATGGATGTTCTCACAAACTATTCCTATATTGTAAAAAGCTAACAGATTTAATACTATATTAAACAAGCCAAGGTAACAAAATCTTTGGCCATGAAAGCATTGCAGAATTTAAGGATGAGAGTGCAAGTTTTAAGAACATCTGGAACATCTTTTTGTTATGTGTGCCACACACACATTTCATTCAAATATGTTTCATTACATTTCCCACACCTCCTCCAGGATTATCACTACAGTACTCAGTTTTAAGATCTTTCTTGAAAAGTTCTTGGTTCCCACTTGGTCTTCAAACTAATTTAAATTTGTAAGCCAAAACACACAAAATTTTCCACTTGTGACAAAATTGAAGTACCCGAACACTTAAAACAGATAGCCATCAGTTCATGAAAAAATAAGTTTAAGTTCTTACATTAAAATACACCTGTAGCATAGGTTTATCTGCTCCAAAATTAAATTCTTCAGAAATTTGTATTTTTAAAAATGCTATATATTAAATATTGAGGAATTTTCCATTTATTTTCTTTTTCTTTCTCCTCCATGAACAGGAACAATCTTTGTGAAAGAAGCGGAAACAAAGCTCCTAATATCTGGAGATAAAAAGGGTTAGAGACAGTCTCAACCCTTACTATGGAGTAGCTTTACCATCATTATTAAGATGTGGGTTCCCCTCCTAAACTGGAAAAATATGTCTATATTTACATACAGTATACACACAGTTGAGGCAATTGATTGTCAACACGTGACAAATGTATGTACCTATCCACACACAAGTAAACCTCACATGGTGAGAAAAAAACCCTGTCCCAGCAAACTCCACTATTCACAAAAGTAGTGCAAATAAATACTTTGTCAGAAAACATTTTTTTTCTCACTATTTCATTGCCAAAACAGCTGAATTTAATTACCTTAAAGCTAGAAAGAGTATGTTGGAAATGCTAAATTTAAGTACTTAAGGCCAACATACTTGCAAACTATAAATACCAGATCTGATGCTTTCTCGTGGCAACATGTTCAGCATTACAGAACACAGTGTGCCATTAAAAAGCTTTTCCAAATTCACATCAGAAAGGGTGTGTATTTAAGTTATACAGTGACATACGAAGTCTCCACATACCAAAATCTAAACTGAAAGGATTATGCCGCAATTTAAATTGTCACCTTGCAACATCCATTAATAGGTATTTTTACTTCATCACTTTGCTGCCTGCAAGATGAAAAAATGGCTCCTTGTTCCACCAAAAGGCTGCTCATAACAAACGTCTTCAGAAAGCTAAACAAAGCTTGAGTTAGCAAACCCAAAATTTTATATTTTCCTAAAATCATAAGGACCAAGAAAAAAAATGAGTAACAAAATGGCAGCATATCATGTTGTGGTAAAAACTGTATAAAGGGATAATTCAGTTATCCTTACTTAAATGTGTATATACACTTACCTATAGTAGCCACGTTTTCTCACCCAAAACATGTATGTGCATGCAGACACACACACACACAACAAAAATGCAGTGCTTTGCTTTTTAACCTTCTCTTGTTATGCTGCAGCTGTACTGAATTACTGCAGAGCTCTAAAACTAGCACCTCTTGTCAACTGCCAAAGGTTCTAAAACCCGTCACAGCAGAATTAATTCAGAATAGACAAATGTAAATCTAAATATTTGCCACAGGGGTCAGAAAATCTAAGTATGTTTTGTACATCATTCAGTACTTAGCATACATAATCAGAAAGCCATCAGATTATTCTATGAGCCAGTATTCTAGACATTTCTAATTTTATTACTGCCACACTACTTTGAAGTGTACTGAACTTCAGTACATGAAGTTTTGGTACAGTCTTAACACACCTCGGCATAGTTTGAGACACACCTAAAAGCATTAGCGATCCACGTGATATACAGCACTGCCAAGGCCTGTTGTTACAGCTGGTTTGTAGGTACTAGTAATGACTCATTTCTAAGATAGTCATTGATCAGTGCACATTTGAAAAACGACAAAACGAACTCCCACAAACAAAACATTGCCCTCAAAGGATAATTTTGGTAGGTTATAAGTGAAGCACATCAGCACATAGGAAAAAAAAATGTAGGGAGGAATTTTAAATTATTCAAAAAGTTTTATAGAGGAAATAATAAAAAAGAACAAAACAAAATACAATGCATTATTAAGCCATAACAAAAAGGCACCCCATCAAAATGAGAACTACAAAAATATCTTAAAATCTGGTTTGAGTAAAGTTAACCAATTCAAAGTTATACATGCACATTTGCTGTCTCACTTTCCTGAAAGAGGTTAATAGCATAACGTACAGGAACCCCCCCCACATATGTAAAGATATATTTATATACACACGTATATATATATATGTAATCCACCCCCAAATATATATATATTCCAAATATGTTTGTTATATTTGTCATATATATATAGTTTGACAATTTTTTTTAAAAAAGTTTGTCAAAAACACCACAATGCACACTTATAATGTTAAGCACAAATCAAAAACCTTGCGAACAAACAGCCACATTTAAAAGAAATACTTACTAAAATAATTCTCCAAAAACTAGCTGACACTTCTGACATTTCCTTTCCCCAAGATTTAACACATAATTTGGTCCTTATCAATCTACAGTGATGGCTCTTTCGTATAATTCCCTTTGGATGGTCTCTACAAAATACAGTTTTTGTAAACTTTCAGAAGACAAACTAGCAAGCAAGCTTCTGTACACCCATGGCTGTTATCAAGTATTTCTGCTACTGCTACTAAAACTTTACAAAATAAGAGTAGCCCCTCTAACCTGTACAGTTTAACATTATTACAGAAAATATCTCAATGTTTGATTTTCACAGAGGGTTCTATCTTTCTAAAAGAAATTTACTCAATTTCTTGCTATGTTTTGGCATTAATCTGGATGCCATTTAATTCTGTAACTTCTCTGTGAATTAAAGATATAAAAATTAGATCGCTAAAGTGATTTGTCCAACCACAAAAACTCCTTCAAATATTGCAATGAGTTTTAATGTAAATTTGAAAGCTAGTTTTGTTTGAAATAGAGGTTCACAAGTAAAATACCAGAAGCTATATTAAAATAACCATCAGCACTGTAACACCATGTTATTGTCCTGAATTTTTTAATAGAGATTTTTTTTTAAAGATAAAGATAACCTGTTACTTTAACTGCTTATTTCTTTCTTCACAGTGAACGTGAAAGCAAAGTGCCTACATAAAGACTGTAACTCTGGTGTGGTTTTACAATTTGTAAACTTCCAGCATATTATACATTACCTAAGAAAACAAGGTGGGCCTTCCTCTTTTCTCTCCAAAAAGAAATACAGTGAGACAGAGAGAAGGAAGGAAAGGAGGAGAATGACAAGCATTTCCTGTGCAACCAGGAATATGTGCTACTAAGCCGTGTCCTCTAGCGTAAGTACGAGCCCGTGCCCATACACCAGTCATATACATTCAAGGTCTGGCTCAATGGCATGAGTTCTGAATCTTCTAGAGTAAGGGCCAATCAACTAAAATAGCAGGACAGTTAAAACAAAACAAGAAAACCCACAATACCTTCACAGATTATAAATACAAAGGCAGCAAAGTGTGGTCCTTCTGGGAAAAATGGCCTGTCAGTACCACTTGGTACAAATGATGTTTCTAGAAAACTGTTTCACATTGCAGCGTCACTGTTTCTAGCAAATCATTGTCTCGATCCCTGAGACAGCCCCTTAGAGGATGGCCTGTCTGGACTGCAGGATTCTTAAAATCACTCCATGACTGAATTTAGGGACACTGAGAAAGCAGCTGAGGGGTGGGAGTGTCCACTAGCCATGATACCATAGAAAGCAGCCTGAGAAATATTCTTTACCCGAATACACCTTTCAATTCAGTGAACATCACCTCACAAGAACAACAACAACAACAGTAGCAACAACAAAAATTGGAGCAGAGCTAGCTATTAGTTCCTGGGAAAGTAGTGTTTCCCTCCCACTTATGAACCAAACTGCTTTACCAGCATGGTCTTGTCTAAATTTTAGTCTATACGCAGAATAACCCTGTGTTCTGGAGGGGAAGACATATAACATTACATATGGCTACAACGCCATTAGAAGTGCATTGTAACCTACATTATCTACTTACAACCCTCTCTCTGAGGGACAACAACTTGGTAATATGCATGTCTCAGTGGCCGAACATCAAAAGCTTCTCAGATGAGAGACTGGGGGCAGGCAAGAAAATAAACTACCCTCGTTTAATGAAAAAGTGCTGTAGGCAGCCAGGAGCAGCAATGACAATCCCCTCCCCAGAACTGATTGCACAGACTCAGAGAGGTCCAAAGTCACATTAGAATCTCTGAGGCACTCCTGGTTCTGAGAAAGAAAAGCCATGATCCAGTAGTCTTTGCAGTACCGTAGACCGAGAAAACAAACCCGTTTCTATTTCTTAACAAAGCCAAAGCATCATCTTATAGGGATCACATTCACCATTTCCGCCGGTGTCTCCAGTCTCACAGTGTTGAAATGGGACTGATCAGCCTACGATGGATTGCACATCACCCAAGGAGAAAGGAAGGCATGGAAAAAGGCATACAGTACGTTACATACTGCTTCACAACCATGTTTACAAGGGGTGAGAATGAAGGTGAGGGAAGAATTATTGCTGTTTCAGTACAAGATACAGTATTATATCTAAACCAAATCAAACAAGATCACAACAGTATTTTCACACTGTGGCATGATGGTTCTTGTTTTGCCCAAGGATGAACTTGCCTGGGGATTAAGGGGGAAAAGGGACTTCTAAGAAGGGGGTCAGCTACACTTGGGATATCAGCTGCATATTGAAACTCGGAGATCGAGACTGCTTGGTTAAGGGAGCTCCTGGAGGAAGGAGATCTTTACCTTCCCCAGCTTGGCCTAGTCGATCCTCCTGTAGGCTGATAGTTGAAAACCGATTGGTGTTGCCAGCTGCTAGATTGGTGACACCCTCTGTGCCAATGCCCACACTGGAGCCTGCTTGACTGCCATTCACATAGTCAAATGATTTGCTGGAGGAAGCACTGGCGGTCCTAATCAGACTCAAACTGTTGGCTTTTGGCACCACCTGCCCAGCAGGCAGGCTGAGGTGTTTCTTAGTAGGTGTCATCTCAATCATATCTGCACCGAGGTCAGCGGATTGGTACATGTACTGCTTCCGAGCTACTGAATCTCGAGGGCTCTCACTAGATTTTGCTGCAGAAGAGCTTTCTTTATCCTTAGCAGAACGCCCACTTGCTGCTTTCCTTAAGCTACCCTTCTGGGATACTGATGATGGAAGTTTGGTCCCAACCGGCTGGCTGCTGAGGGAAGCGCCTGATGAAAATCCTTCGTCAGCATCATTAAGGTTCACAGATTCCTCTCTTCCATTTACACCCTCAGCATCTATTGAGGAAAAAAAAAAAAAAAAAAAAAAAAAAAAAAAAAAAAAAAAAAAAAAAAAAAAAAAACAAAAACCCCCCCAAACCAATCAGAACATACAGTAAACATTTCAGTTACATACAGATGCACATAGAATGTCAGAACAAACTTTGTTTGCTGATTCAAATGATTCCTGCTTAAATCATCCTGCTCAGAAATTTCTAATTCTTTCACAGTAATTTTCCTATTATATGCAATATAGTAAGGGAGTTTGACAGTAGGTACTCTCTGAGCTTGATCTGGCTTTCCTCTGTGTCATTCTTTAAGTCAGGAGTACCAGTTACCATGAGAAAGGCCTCATTTGATTAATTTGTTTTAGCGCTCTCTGCATTAACTGGCCCTAGTTTCCCACACAACCAAAACAGGCAAAGTCTTCTCAGACTATTTTCATCCTGGTTGGGGGCAAGATGTGAACATGTTTAAGATCTCTGTCAGAGTAAGTCATTACCAAGTGAGCAAAATCAGGTCACTTCCCAGGGCAGCAACTGCAATACTCCAACAAAAGTAGAAGGCTTCTGCTGTGTATAGCTGGTAGTTCAAACGTGACTAAGTTTGCTGTTGGAAAGCAACCTAATTTCTTGTTCTCTCCACAGAGGTCAATCCTCCCTACATTTCTAGCCAGCCCATTGACACGCTTCCATCACATTTGTTTTAATCTGGGCATCTAGATTTTTCAGAGAAAATTTTCTTGTATCAACACAAGTTCAACCTGTGAAATACTTCATGTTGCACAAGTCTTTTTTTCTGCTTCTCAATAAGGCCTGTAAAGGGGGGCAAAATGGGAGAAATGACCCAGAAAAAAATCCTTATTAAATTCTTGCTTTCAGTCTTATGATGTGATTATGACTGTATTTTTTTTTCCTTTTTTTTCTTTTTTAAATCTTATCCCAATTCTTGTTTTAAGCTCCAAATACTCAAAATAGAATAGCAGTTATTGCTTCACTGGAAAACTGAATAGCATTTAAAATTCGAAACTGAAAACAGAGCTTGATGTCTTTGCTCCAAGTATCTTGTTTCAATAGTTAAAACCCATGAAGTTTAGCCATGTTTGCAAAAAAGGAGACATTCACGTTACACAAATTTTGCTTTTCTTTATGAAAGCTGTGGAGTTTGACCATTTTTGAGAAATCCACAAAGTTTATGCTTCTGTCACAGATGCAACCGCTGTGTTACTTCACTGGTAGTTTGGTCAGCCCACACGGCACTGAGCAAACACATTTCTCTCTTTTGAGGAATAAGGAAGCAGCAGTGGCAAGGATCTTAAAAGCTTCTACCACTTCAGTAGAACCTCATCCTTTTGTATTGATCATTAGCAGTGCACTAAGGAGCATCAAGGCATGGCAAGCAGAAAAGGCACAAGGCCTTGACTGTTGCTGCTTTGGTACAAAAAGCATATAGCTAGATCCAATGTCAAATTTCTGAAACAAAGTGCTTCAACGTACTTTTGTTATTGTTCGGTTATTTCGTTATTGTTCGGTTTAAATCGATTTTTCTTTTTAGGAAACTTTGCTTTGGAATTACTAGTAAAGTGAATCAGCCTACAAAAGATGTTCAACCTTCTCCCAGTCAGCCTATTCTCAGGCCTCTCTCAGAACAACGCAATGAGAGGATATTATCTCATTCCGTATGGTTCTGTTTGCCTCACAGAAGCAGCAAGATAGCTCATGTTACTGCAGTCTTCCTCTCTGGAAAAAGCTTTAAGCTTAAATTAGAAAGCTTTTTAATTTTCAAAGGATATCATTAAAATGAAGTGTATTATACTTGCTTTAACTTCCTGTATCCATATTTGAAACGCGTATCAAACTAGGCCTTCATCTTTTCATTAAGACATGCATCTATTTTCTTATACAGGACAATAAAATAGTTTACTCACAATCCACACCTCCATTCCCCCCCAAACCTTCCCACATATAATTATCAAAGGTAGTAATAAAAGGATGATGTAACTGGAACATCGTGAAAACATTTTTCTCAATAAACCATCATTATATGTTCCTTTATATCATCATGCAAAGCTGGATGAAAGTGTATTTGGTTACAAGCAGCAATAGCAGCAGCTGAACTCCCCTCTCAATCCTTTCTTACTGAAGCACAAGTAGCTTGAAAGAAGCTCCAAACAATACTCGTGAGCTTTCTATTTTTATAGGAACATGAGCCCTTCTTCACAGTTTGTCTCACAGCATTTCTGAGTAACAGGATGTACTAAACCAGACATCCCCTATTCAGAGTCAGTGAGGCAAAGTCACACACAAAAAGTGGCATTTTGTCCATTGAATTTAGAGGGAAGACTGAGAGGGTTGCTGCAAGCTTTTGGATGCTGCAACTATACAGAGGCCCAAGCAGCTCAGCAGTGCTCAGAAGTGAAGAAAATAGAGAAGACAACATGCGAGAGAATTTCTGATTAGTCTGATCCCATATGTCTAGGAAAAATCTCAGAGGGACTGGAGTAATTTAGCAAACACATACACTTTTCTCAATGTGAGTTATTTTTTGTCTAAAAGCTGTTCTCAGAAACCACCAAAAAAAAAAAAAAAAAAAAAAACCCCAAAAAAAAAACACCTCCAATAGACCAATAGGACACTGGAAAAAAGAAAAATAAAATAAAAAAAGGAAAAAAAAGAGGAAAAAAAAGCTAAACCTCTCCTCCCTCTTATACCATAATGCCAGAATTAAAAGAGCTAGTGCAGTGTGACAGAAAGCAGGTTGACTGTACTACATTGTCTCTTCAGGATTCTCACTGTTCCCTATCAGCATCAGTCCCTTTCCAAAGAATACTTTATTAATGCCAGTACATAGTTAATCCTGCAGATATAGATGCAGCATTCTTTGTGGATCCAAGATAATGCACATACCTACTACTAATGCAGGAGAACACCTTTCTAAGGCATTCCCGAGACATTCTTGAGATCTTCTGCCATTCTGCTTTAATTAGATGAAAATACTGATCTGAAAAGGGGTTCTATATAATTGAGATGACATTTATTCTGTTTATCCTTTCCATATCTGAAAGGTGGAAGAGTCACTAAAAGTGATGGGACTCATATGATACTGTTTAGTATCATACTGATTTTTATTAGAAGCTAACCCACACTCTCTGTGAAATCAGCATCTAAGATAATAGAGCACTATATATACACACACACACACACACACACACGGCTATACTGATAATCAAACCAAACGCCATTCCTTAGCCTCCTCCCAGATGTTATCAATTGGCAGAATTCAGTTTGCTCAGGCATATAATTATATACTGCTAATATTTAGAAAAGTAAAGGATATTCGAATCACTTCTATTCGAGGAAAACACATGTGGAATGATGCATTCTTCAAGAACATGTAAATGACAAATATTATCTTAAACAACAAAAAAAATTAGAAGGCCGTATCTTTAAGCAGTCTCTTTCCCACTTCCCTTCTTTCTCAGAAGGTTCTCTGCGAAACTGAAGACTTCTCCATATCCTTCAGGTCATGCACATGCAAAGGTTAGTGAAACGGAGTTAGATCAATTGAACAAATGAATTTAGGAGAGGACAGGACTCATTTACTGAGCATGCTCAAACTCACTATGCACCAAGGAATAGACTATAAACCCACACTAAACATTTTTATGTAATTGCCCTCTATAGAAGAATGGTATCTTAATTACCATTTGATAGCAACTCTGCTTAATGGTAAGGATTCTGTGACAATAATTCATTAAATCTTTAATTTTTCCATATTATTTTCCAGAAGAACAAATCTAAACCCCATGTAACTTACCCTCAAATCTGCAAATAAATCTCAGTTTTGATAAACTGATATGCTTATAGATGTTGGAAATACCAAAGGAATGTTCAGACAGCAAAGGAGACTTAAGATTGGAGAACTCTTGAAAATACATTTATCAAACTTCACAAGAAATTAATGGGAATGTTCATCATTTCTGAAGATTCATGACTCAAATTCAACGCTCAAAAGCATGGCCCTAACAGAGTAAAGATAAGAAAACTAATAGATGAGCTTAAGTTAAATGAATCTCTACCAGCTACTCTATCTGAACAGTACAACTGTGAAAGAAAGCAACCATTGGGTCTGAATGAATAAATCCATTGGATAGGCTTGACTTTTAATGGAAACAGGAATCTTTCTCAGAAATTTCAAAACCACGCACTAACAAGACAATTGGAATTAACCTGTAGCCAATCCGTTTACACTCTATACTGACTGCTATTCAGGACTAGATTTATGTTCACCTGGTGCATCTTTTCCTTCAGAATATTAAACATGCTCAGTAATAGAAAGTTTCCAAGCAATCCCAACGCTCTTGGCTATTTTCCTTGTATATTTTTTTTAAGCCATGCCAAGCAGTCTTTCACCACACAGATGCAAGCCCCAGGCCAGCCCATGTGATAACAAAAGGTAGTACCTGACCTGATGTTAGGTATATAGGGGATGCGTGTATTGCAAAGAGAAGCTAATACACCCTGGGATAGCGGAAACACACACTAGAATGGAAAGAAGTTCTGCTTGGGGATAGGGAGCCGGGATCCTCCTCCAGCAACTGCCTCACTGACTTCTGCCTCCTCATCTCTGTCCTACCCTCTGTTGTGGCTGCTGTCAAGGTGGGCTCCGGGAAGCCATGCTCAGGGGTCCTGCGCATCAGCACCTCCCCCTCTTGCTCACGTTTGATCCCTAGGTCTGTGCAGCCGTGTTGGATCGGTGAGCCAGGAATGCTTGAGTCAGCCTCGTTTGAGAAGTCAAAGCCATCTGGGATTCAACATATAACATTTTAGTGCGTTTCCGTTCCTTTCTTGATATTCCAACCCAGGCAGGGAAAAGAGAAGATTTACGTGGACACGGAACAAACATAAAACACTACCCATGCTTAGCTGAAAATTGTGAGAACGTTCACAGAAAGGGACAGGTGGGCTATACTGTAGACCAGAGACTAGCAAATGAATATAACGGCAACTACAGTAAAGACAAACATGACTCAGAGTTCTCAAGATAGAGGACACTTGCTTCTTGCCCTGGACATCCTGATTCAGCTGAGAACCAGAGGTCATTAAATCCCTTGGGCACATGATACAAAACAGAAAGAAAAAAAAAAAAAAGAAAAAGAAAAGTATCAACAAAAAATGCAATATATGTTTTCAGACTCCTCTACCCTTGGTTTATTTTCAAGTTACTCTACTTTTTACCTTCAGCCACTTATGCACTTTTTTTTTTTTTTTTGATGTTTTATACATGCAGCATCAAAGCTGTTTAAGTACGACAAAGTGATTTCAAAGCAAGCTCTTTACTACAGCTAAACTGAAGATATATCAAGGTAAATATTACTAGATATTTTTCTTTTTCATAAAGTCAAGCACACTTCCATAAGGAGGAGTGCTCTCTCATGAAAAACATAATTTTCTTTAGTTATCTTAATCCAGCTCATGACATATCCCTTCTGTAAGCTGGACCCTGTGATGGTATAAATCATGTTCAGCTCTTCCATCTCCCACTGTATTCAGTTGGTCTATGCAGCTGGAACCCTACTGAGGTGTGGATACATTGCTTGAGCTATTTATGATGGGAGGCAGTTGAGTTTTAGTGAGGGTTAAGGGAAGAACTCAAATTTTAAACTGAACTCTACAACTGCAGTTTTAGGCTGTGTAACATGGAGAAAGTCTTGCTTAACATTTTCCAGTTTCTCTGTTTACTTACCTACCTCACGAGCTATCATCAAGTAAAGAACAAAACAGACACTAAATGTTCATGTTCATGCAGTGCTCTGAAGATGTGAAATACTACACACTGTTACAGAGCATAGCCTTTCAAAAGAAATAGTTATTATTCTGCAAACACTCAAACTCAGAAGCCAGGTTACACTGATGGAGATGAATACAGTATGCTACAGTGTTTACTGCAGGCAGAGTAAGGTCACCTTCTCTCCTCCAGCGATGACGACGAATGGAAGCTGTTGTAATGGCAGTGCGAGAAATCCTCGGCACCGTAGGAGTAACTTCAACTTTCAGTACCTTCTGGCCTTCTTGTGATGCATCAGGAGCATCAAAGGGCAGTGAGTTCTTCATAGCATTTGCAACCTAGGGTAACAGTAAAGCGCTGTATTACTGTCATCCTTGCACTAACAGCAATATTACTTAGATCTTTTTGCTCTATCAAAAAGAGGGGAAAAACAAGAATTAAGTCAGATAAGGCACCATCTTGAAGATTCACAGTTGATAATCGAGTTGAGAAGTTCATCATGAATCTATGCTCCCCTATATAACTGGATTTTCCCCCTCCTCCCCCTACCCCCTTTTTTTTTTTCCTCTCCTTTTTCCTTTTTGACGGAATCTATTTTGTTCCAAATTTGCCATCTATACTGGCAAGAGGACAGGAGATTTTCCAACCAAGCAAGACTGGAAAATAAGAAGGAAAATAACCCCAGCACCATTCCTGTCACAAAAGTACATCACAAGCCAAGTAGATAGAAGCAGTGCAAGACCACAGACAGGGCATCAGCTTCCCCAAAATGCAAGGATTTTGGACTGCAGCTTTTTGCAAGATTTTGAAAGAACTGCAACTTGCACAATGAGCATCAAATCATTAAAATACACTGATCTTCATTAGACCTCACCTTTTATTGTAATAACCTATAATAAAGCCATAAGTCTTCTTTTGCAGACTTTGAGAGAACAAGTGACCTCTTTTGGCTTTAGCTGTCCCTTTTGGGTTTAGCCATCCCTTTAAAATTTTCCGTAATATGGCTTTGGGGAATTAGTGATTTACTTTTTTTTTTTATTTAAAAAGAAAACTTTCAGTTTATGTTTCCTAATTTACAAGTGAATTGTTCTAAAAGCAAACTCACGTACTAGCTCATGAAAAGCATCTGGGTCTGAGCGGTGTATTCTCTGTGTTCAGCAACACAGAGCTGCTACACACTTCAGGTTCACATCAAAAAGTGATCTCACCTTGATTTTCCAAAAGCTTATTGATTTTATTAAAACAACCAGTAATACAAAGATTAGCCATTTTAAACATAATATCACAACTTCATATATCTTACATGTTTCATATACATTTGACTTCCTCCTCTACACTCTTTACTCCCCTTCCAAAAGGGAAATTAGCTAAAAAGGCCAGAGATGTGTAGATTTAAAATTAAACTGTGGAAAATATATCTAGCTAATCTTGATAAAAATCCTATCCAACAACAGTTCCCACCAGAATTTGTGCACACTATTCTCTTCACTACAGTTTACAAGAGGCATTATGAAAAGCAATAGTATTTAGCCACCTGTATCAGAGAGAGGGGAAAAAAAAACAAAACCAACTCCAAAACCCACACACGTCATGGATCAAAATTCACTGTATGACAAGAGAATCAAATCCCTTAATCCATGTAGTTTGCTTGTTAGCTCAAGGCAAAACATGCAAACTTTAAGATTTGTATAAAACAGGTTTGGCGGTTCTGCCCAATCAAATAAAACACAGAACTGCTTTGTAATATACATCTTTAGCAAGATACACCACATTTCTGACAATGTGTAAAAGTTTTCTTCCTTTTCTGCAAATAGAATTGGCATTTTGTTTATTTATAAAGTCTTGTGTCTTAGCTAATACAATAGTTGCAACTGCTTAAGGCACTATTAAAATTAAACATTTCCTGGTTTTATGCTAAAAAGCAACATTTTCAGTTGTTCCCCTAAACCTAACAGCAAAATTAAGGCACTTTTTAATCTCATCATTACTGTCTCAATATTACACCATCAACAGAGACCTTGGAAATATAAGGAACAGACAACAAACTCCTTAAGCTCCCAAAGCCCACGTACACCGAATTTGCTTAGGTAACAGAGAAATCTTTGGTCAGCAGCCTGACATCTAACCAGCACAGACAGTGCTGGCACTGCTGCAGAAACGCTCCTTATCATTCTCCCTTCCACTTGTCCAGCTGTGGTTTGCCCTTCGCTGGCCTCCATTCGCACACAGGCCCTTTGCCACGCTGTCCTCCTGAAACAATACTAGCCTCACTCATTCATCTTCTCCCTGATCATAATTAAGACCTCAGAAATTCATTTCTGATCTACTGAACCCAACGGGATCAAGCTCAGCAGTATACAGGGGTTTGTCTTCCTGCCTTCTACCTACTAGAGTTGCAGTCTCTTTCGTGTAGGGACCTTTCTCAATAAACAGACTTAAAAACTAAAGATTAGAAGCAGAAAGCTTCTAGAAGAGTGTCAGCGCACTTGTTGGGCCTTGTAACAGCTGACTCTTAAAAGCACAATTTGTACTTTGGGGACAGAGAAGAACCATATGGCAATAAATTTAATCTAAAAAAAAAAAAAAAAATCTAATGCAACAGTAGAACTTTGAAACAATCCAAACAACCGGTTTGCATGACTCACAGCCCTTCTCGGTCAGGAAGAAAAACCCAACAAAACACACTCCACCTCTCCAAAAAGAATTCTTCAGGATCTCAATTATTTCCTCTCACTCCGTCCCAGGCTCTCTAGGATCAGCAAGCACGAACACAAATGCAATAAGGTACATCAATAAAAAAAGAAAAAAGATAACTATACTGTTACAGTACAATACAAGAACAACTGTTACAGTACAGTTAGTCAGACCTATGCTTCTTGACTAGCAAGCTGGGAAAGTCTGGCTGCCACTGCACTCAAGACAGAAACACGTTTCATTTTGAAACTTAGCTCAGGACGCTTGTGCTGAGAGTTAAAGACTGGCTGACTGGACCTGAGCTACCTCCCGAGCCCAGGGTAGCTTGGTAGAAATACTGAAGCTGTTGATTAGCTTTCCCCTGTTGAAACTCCCAGCTTCTGTGGCTATGAATCTGACAGACAGTATTTATTTACAGATACACTTCTCCCAGAAAAAGCTTTTTTCTTGCATTACTTCCTGCCATTTCCAGAGCGGTGACTCTGAAAGAGTGTGGCTTGGCAAAATACTCCTATATTTAAGCTATTTGGTAGCTTTCTGATGCCTTTTGAAAAAAAAAAAAAAAAGACTGTGCAGACAATAGAAAACTGTTTAAATAAGAGCACTGACCCACCTACCATATCGTCAAAAATATTTCTCCAAGTGACGTATCCAAATACAGGGACTGCACTTTGATGATGATTGGCAGCCTTAATTACAAAAATGACCTGAGTACAGAGAGCTAAATATAACCCTACTGTAGAAAACTGCCTAACTCCTAAATGGACCTCAAAGAATTTGCTGCTGTTAGGCAGTCCTAGGCAAAGGCTGATGATGGAACCTATGTGGGAGGATGCACAGATGGTATTTTATTCAGTGCCAGTAGTTTTAAGCATTTAAAATACAAAATTTTATAATGCCACTAAATTATGCTTTCTCCTGGAGAAAACAACTAGGTGAATGGAGTACAAACCCTTTGAAAAGGTCAGAACACTTGAATACACAGCATGAGGCCAAGGACACAGAAGTCATCTTTTTAGGAATTTAACACTGTCATAAAGCTGCTCTTTACCAGGAAAACGTTGATTGAAATACAAAGTAAAGAGTGCACAGATATACCTGCATCCACACAAAAGAATGTTACCATCATCAAAAAAATCGGTCTGAGTGGCAAAAATAGCTTTCAAAAAACAAAGACCTTCTAGAAGATTCTCTCAGTTGGAAGCCACCTCAAAAAGCTGATTAAAAATGAACACTTAGGACTGAAAATTGCCATCTAATCAATTGAATTAAATTTCAGATCCTCCCACATACCTCCTAAATGTAGTATATTCCAATAGGATGGCTCCATTCCACAGGCTCAATATTCAATTTAAAACTTTCAAACTGATGGAGCAATGAGTCATTTCCAAAAGGAAACATCTATTATAACAATTCAATGGATAAGATGTATTTAAAATGCAGCACTTACAGAAAGCCGCCAAATAAATTTTTCAGCCAATATTAATTCATCAAGAGAACAATTTTACCTCAGTGGAGAAGACAGGGATGTTAGAGTGCCACATAAAAAGATTTTTCTCAATCCATTTCTCTACTATGCAGAAAACAGTAAAAACTTAATGCTCTTAGTTCTGAGGAGGACCAAAGCCTTAGAGCAACAACTCTGATAGAGAAATTGAGATAACGTTCTATTCTACTTAATTTAGTCTCCTTATTTTTCTTCTTACTTTGATCCCTCATTCCTATATCTAACAAAACCAAAATCCTTCTATTCCTCCTTTCTATCTGTCAGCCTCTAGCTCAGTTTCATAACTCTCCCCATCTCATTTTTAGTTCTCTCTTTTTATGATCATGACAGCAATTACTGTCATGGTCAACTGGGGTAAAAAAATTCAGAATACCATTCTGTTGCTGCTATTCTACAGGAGGAGAAGGTTCACACCTGTGTAACTTCAATCAGTCAAATACTGGCTGACGCTGGATGCAAAACTTCTTTTCACTTTTGCCTCTATCCTGTTGGTGCTCTTCCACTGTGTTGATAGAATATGTTGTATGTTTTAACTAAATACTACAGAAGTCTAGAAGCAAGGAAACCACCCTTTCCCCCCCTCAACTGATGCCCTACGACATACAAACATTAAGTCCACCTTGGAATTGCTCATAGGTAACTTGGACCAAAACAGCATAAACATTTTGATCCAACTGTAAAACATCAGAAAATCCTGGCTGTCAGCATCAATGTACTCTAAGAGATCCTAGCACCCTCTCTTAATACTGAAGCAGAAAAAGCAAGATATAAATAGCTACATTGAAAACAGCAGCTGTTGACAACCACTTGCAATTGGGAGTGCAGTAAATGGCCACAAATGCTTTCACTACCCATCCATTTCAGAAACATTTCCGTACTGTTCTTCAACTCCATACATTTCAGTGGATTGTTTCTTACCAGCAGAGGCTGTGAGTAGAGTTCAAGCTGTGCTCTGTAAATTATGTCCTCCAGCACCTCCTGGCCAAGATCCCACTGACCATTATATCTAGAAAGAAAAGTATTTCTCTTTCAGTATTTTATACACACAAAATTGTCTTTTTTTCCTGCCCAAATCCAAGCCTTCACTTTTGTGTTTATGTGTGGAATATTCATTAATAACATTTATGCCCAAACTTCTCTATTTCTTTCAAAAGCAGTGACAGATCATAGAGGGAGAGGGAGAGGGAGAGGGAGAGGGAGAGGGAGAGGGAGAGGGAGAGGGAGAGGGAGAGGTTAACACTCCTTGCAGACCTAAATTTTTATTAGAAATGGGGTTAGGCTAACCCAGTAGCTACTGACATTCAATAGGACACCTCTTCATCATGTATTTTGGCATCCAAGCTCACTGTGTTTGTAAACAAAAAGGTATCTCGTAGTGATGGCAACTTTGGAAAAGTTGAAGCCAGGAGCCTCCCAATTCAAGCACCTACTGCTGACCGTTCATTCCCCACTTACACGCTGAGAGAGATATTACCAGATTATCAGATGAACAAGCAAGTAAGGGGAAAAATACTAATTCAGTTGTACTCTTGTGTTGTACACAAGTTTCACTAGAGGCTTTCAATCATAAAACAGCAAACACTGATATTTTAATTCATGTAAACCCAGCCATTAATTTATCTACCAAAAAGAACCACCTACTTACATGGCATAATAGACACCTGTCAGCAGCTGCACCATAAAGTCAGGGTCTAACACCACTCTACCACAGTGTTCCTTCCAGTGTTTCTCATGCTGCCGTGGAAAGCCACTTACACACAACCTGGGAAAAAGGAGGAGGAGGGGAAAAAAAAAAAAAAAAAAAAATTGTAATAGCCTCACCATTTCTTTACATTGCAGATTTTGTTCTGTTTTCAAAACTAACTGTCAAAATGCAATTACTCAACGCAGAACATTTCTTATGCTGCTCTTCCAAGTGCTAAGGTAGTTTCAAAACAGTGTCTTGAAATGCAGCCAACAATTCCATGAGTGCTTAACCGATACAGCCATTACCAACATCTGTTTTCTTCCAATCATAACCAGCTTCTAAAGAACGAAGGTGGCAAGATGTTCTCTGCTGCTAGCTGGCAAGTCTGAGACTTGCCCAGAAAAATCAGTAACCCAAGCCAATTTTTCTTAAAGGAAACAAATGTAAGTCATATGGAACAGAGAGTTTATCTCCCATAGCATACAGTCAAATTTTACAAACCTTGAGTAATACAGAAACTGTTCCTGAAAACTACTTTTTGGTGTCTTTACAAACTTTTCTGGCCTTTGAAAAGGGCCTGACTTTTTTATATACTGCAGTGCACTGAGTCCACTGCAAGTAACAGAGGCAAAAAAAGAAAAAAAAAAAAAAAAAAAAAAAAAAAA
>VZSV01000046.1:4199037-4224166 GCA_013398735.1 Nothocercus julius
TATGTTAAATTATTTTGTAAAGTTTGTACTTTAACACAATACTTTTAACATTGTGCAGCACAACATAGAAGAAACATCCTACAAAATAGTTATCGGTCAGCTTGCTCTTTGGTTTAAGACATCTAACAGAGGTTTTCACCTCAACACCTTACAAAAAAGACAATGTCTGCTAGGAAACTGATAGAAAATGAAGCGAGGTGACGTGAACCTTCACAGTTTACCTTTGTAAGATATTTTAATACATATTCTATATTGAAACAGTTTGTAGTGAGCATTAGGATGCTGATAAAAGACAGGCAATTTATCAAACAAGAGCTGCATAAAGGTACATAGAGCCTGAAAACAACAAAAAGATAAATGCTGACAATGAAATTCATCAGATAAGACTGTTTTCCCCAAGCACTCTTCTGTTTCTGATGGTGAGCTGCTATTCAAAGTTATGTAGCTCCAGTTTCAGAATGGACTGCAGAGCCTTCTGACTTAAATTACCTGGAACTTCCCCACCCACTACTTTTTCAACTAAATATGCATTAAAAATGAACACTCATGGTTAAAACATGAGAAACAGGAGAACACTTAGGGCAGACAGGAATCCTTCCTCCCCGCTGGCTCCAAATTACCTTCTTCACCAGATAATCCTAAAGCCAGATGGACAAAGATCAAGAAAGTCCGAGGACTCCTGATAATTACTAAGCACAACTGCCAAGACTGCCCGCAGGAAGAAACGGTTTCTTCATTGAGAGGCACACTACCCTCCTGAAATAATAATAATAAAATCTCCATCTAAAGCAGAATACATCCCTTCAGAGTTCACCTACCAAAAAGGGGGAGGGAAAGTTTAAAAATGCACAGGCAACATTATCCATATAATCAGCTTTATTGGTTGATTTTCACTCCATTAAGGGCTGTTACAGAAAAATAATGTTTGGGTATCTGCAAACCATGTATTAATTATCTAATAGCTTTTTAGAGTTTCTCAAGAAAATGCTACTTTTCTGGTGTTTAAAGGACAATTTTAAGTTTGACATTAAATGTCTTACTTAAAGCACTCTTGGTTACTAGGTTGGTAATTTCTAACCTAGAATTTGATAGGAAAAATTTAGTAGATTTACAAATGGAAATCAGGGTTGAGAAGAATGTCCATTACCTATGTTTTAGAGCTAAATAACTCCCACTATAAATGTCTATTATCTGGATTACACACAACTACAGAATTAATGGGTAAAATGACCAAAAAAAAGATTTAAAATAAAGATCATTATAAGGTTACATTAAATGCATGCTCAAATGAGGAACAATAGATTAACTGTTTTAGCTGAATGAATAGAGTTCTGTGGAATCTGTATTTCAAAGACTACAAGGGCTGAAGTCCAGAATATCATGCAAGCATTTCATCTAAGCCATCCAAAATGCAAGCCAGGTTAATAACTGGAAGTGTAGGAAAGTGATGGCATTCTTGACCAGAATTTAAAGCCGACCATACTGAAAAAAATAAGACACGTTAAGACCAGTAAATGCAAATGGGACACAGCAACTTCAGTAGACTAATTTTCCCCAAAACTCATTGTTTCAGATAATGAAGTGTTACATAACTAGAACTAAAGCAAATGCAGTAGGCAAATAGTCCATGTGTTTTCCTGCATGCAAGAACAGCATTGAGCTACCAGTTAAGTTGCAGCATTGACCAAAAGTTACATCTTTCAAGCTATCAAACACAGCAAGTAAATCCATTTTCTTTTGCAGGATGAATACTTAGAAAACTAGATGTGCTCTGCAGGGCTATTTCAAAGACAAGTGTCTCACCTGGAACCCATCCTACAGAGCGACTGGTAAGAAGAGGCAGGCATATAGACAATAGCAGAATTGTAGCACAGCATGAGAAAGCTCAGCACCTCAAACCTGAAAAGAGACAAAAACATAACCTTGCATGGTTTAAATTCTTAATGTTCCCCTAGAATTTTAAACAAAATTCCATATCTCAGACCCCAAAAATACCCTAGAAGAAAAAGTGTAAGACGTAAACACACAGATCCTGACATCCCCTTGGTGAACATAACTTGAAATAGTCTGCCACATATTCACTGTTAAACATTTCAAATAAATTATTTCTACTGAGAATCAGTAGCATATGAAGGCGTTACGACATTATATTTTGGCATAGCATTTGAACAAGGACTGTAATGGAGCTGAGCAGATACACATCAGCAAGCCCAGCCCTTGAAATCTCTCATACCTAGGTCTGTCTATCCACTCGGCTCCATTACAGTTTCAGCTTCATAGCAAAACTGAGATTTGTTACACTTTCCAGATGAATTGACACATATAAACCCAAAGATAGACCTGACAACCACGGAGATGACAGAGAGAGAAGTGACTTTATCTAAATTAACAACTGGGAGAAGAACAAACCAAGTTGGAAGCAATAACAAAAATACTGCACCATAAAGTTACTGATTGCTTTGCTAGCTTTATTTCTATGCACTTAATGTTCAGAAAGGACTTAATGCTTCAAGATTTGTTATGAAACACCCAAAATGTTTCATGCATCACATGAATGCATTACATCTGCTTAGTGAAACATCTAAAATGTTAGAATGCATCCACTCACCGGTTCTGTGCTGTGAAGGTTTCTCTTTGAGGATGAAGATCACTATAAACCACCCTGATAAGATCATGCTGACACAGAGCTCCCTCAGTCAAAGCCATGGATCCGATTGTAGAGGGCTGAAAGTAGATGGTGGGAGGAAAAAACATCAAAAAATGAATCCATTAAGTAAAAGAACACCAAAAGCATAAATACTTCTAAGACATCAAATGAAAAAAATGCACTTGCCTAGTAATCTATAAAACTGAAAATAACTCCAAAATACAGTAAAATTAAAACATAACCAAATTTCATTATTATAAATAGCTTCGACATTCACCAGCAACAGAGCAGGTGAAAGTTCAAACTGTATTAACTAGGAGTTGGAAGAAGAAATAAGCTCTCTGTCCTAACATTCAAGAGACAAAAGAAAAACCCACCCACAAATAACAATGAAAAAACAGTTGCAAATATAACAAACCTCCATCCTCAATCTGTACTGTAAGCAAGTATTTTTCAATGTTTACTTGGCTGTTCTTCTATTACTGCTATTGCATTAATTACACTAATTGCACTAAAGTTTCAGTATCAGTATCTTGCAACAGGATGACTTGAAAATGTACTCCTGCACCAAATGCATCGCATCTTCATTCTGCTAAGAGGTCCATTTCTACCTTGCCACAGCAGCACTCTTACCTCATGATATATTGAGGGTTTAGATAATGAAGGGATGGTGAAAGACAAAACTTTGTTGTTTCCATCTTTGTCAGCAATTTCCTGCAGATTAAAAACAAAACAAAAACAAAAAGACAAAAACACACCGCAGAAGTAAGGAAATGGGATTTGGGATTTTCTACATCCTTGAAGGACACTTTACAGCAGTAAATCTAATGTCCTGATCTGGTAAGACAGTTCTCACCCTAAGGTCTTTATGTGTACACAGAATATTGCTGAATTTATATACACATGATTTATATATACACAAGTTTATATAAACAAAAGGAAAGACCTGTAGCACGGACACAAAATAGTACAAATCAGCATTGGCTGTCTTGATCATTGAATTGCACAGTGGTACAAGGCTAAACTTTAAGGCCATGAGATAAAGACACGTGAGAGCTGATGAGTCACTTGCTGTACTTCATAATGAAACTACCACACAAGGTGAAATCAAGGGGACTGGTGATGTTTCTGCAGGTATGATATCAGTAAGAAACACACTGAAAGCCTTTGGAAAAAAAAACACTCTAACTGATCAGATTTTATAGTTGCTAGGCTACTATGTAAGCAAAACAGCAGTTTTTAATTTTTAATTAAATATATTTTAATTAAATATAATTTAGTAAGGGCAATTATATAGAATTACATCAAAAGGAGTCTAAAACCCTCACATTGCACTGTAAATTTCAAAGCAATGAGCTCCAGTTATTCCAGTTTATGTAAAAATTTAGTCCAAGGTAGCACAGTACTTGCAGTTGGCTTTAAGGATCACAATGGGAAGAGCTTTCTTGGAATTTAGTAGACTACAAGAGATTTATTCTGGACTTTCCAAGTAAGAAAGATGTACAGAAAAATGTCAACAACTGGGTAATATAGTTTAAAAGGGTAATATGTTTTAAAATCCTTTAAAAGGGTAGTTTCTCACTAGAGAATGCCTTTATTGGCAGTACTGTTGATTTATTAAACAGCCTCATAACGATGGAGGAGTATTTCCAGTACAATAAAAGCTACCTTTGCATTTAACTACCAAATCTAGTCACCTTCAGTTACTTTTATTTATTCTTAAAGTTACAGTCCCACTCAAAACAAGTATGAAGCCTGAAGTGCAGGTGCTAGCCTGTCTCACTTACCAAGTTATAAATGCCAAGCAGCAATGCTTCAATGCAACCGTTACTCTGCCTATCCCTGCTGGCAGTTAGACGCAGATAAACCCAGATCAACTCTGGCAAAAACTGCAGGGTGAATCTCTTGAGCCGAACTTCAGAACTACGATAAAGCTCAAAGAGCTGGTGACAAACAGGCTCCAGAAGCTGTGGAAAAAAAAAAAAAAAAAAAGGACAAGGGCTAATGAATTACTATTAGGATTCTTTAAAAGGACTAAAGACAACTAATGCAGAAGCTACACCATAAAGCCACCGCAGCAGCCAGTAAAGATGAAATTCCTTGATGACAAACAAGTGAATGAACCAAAATGATACCCATGTTCTTTTTAAGGAGGTCTGTAAGGACAGATTTCAGGGAGAATTGTTATGCAGTAGAGGGAGATGTGGCATTAGTACAGTCAGAATGTTATTCTTGAGAGCTGTCAGTATGAGATTACATTGTATACCGGTATTAATTTAAGGTCTGCACCAGACAAATGGCTTCAACTATGAGTACCATAAAATTTTAATGGTGTAGCTGCAAGGTTCAATAAAATACAAAGGTTAAAGATTAGTAGCAGCTACTAATGACAGGTCAATAGATAGAAATATGAATTTATTCTTAGCTAGTTTGTTTAGACACAAACCTAACAAATATGCATTTGTTTAATACAATGCTAATTGACTTCTCATTTTTGAGATACCTTTCAGGTTTCAGTGCAAGAATCCAAAGGCCCTTATCGAACAAACAAAAATGAACATCAGAAAACCCTGTCATTAAGAGTCCCGAAGTCCAAGCGTGTTGTTCAGACAAATCCACAAAACTGATACAGAACCAAAAATAACAAAAAAAGTCAGTGTGTCTCCCTCTTCCTATGACTAATCAAGTCCTTCATATTAGAGTTCAAAACCACTGAAAATTAATATTCAGAATGCAAGTTCCGTAAGGGTCCTTGATCAATAGCTACAAACGCTTCTTTTTTTTCCCCAAGTTGTGAGAAAGGGGACGTTTTGCCCAAAGGAAAGTAATTATGGGGCTCAATCTCAAATCCATGCAACCTAAATAGTCACACAGAAAAGTTGCACATAATCTGAAAGCTGAGGCCGGAATCTCAAATTAATCTTCTAACTTACTTTCTAACTAGTACTAACTTATACTCCTCTCATATACACAAATGAAAATATTAAACATTAAAATATACATATCATTCTTAGAGAATAAAAGCCCTACATTTCACTGACACAACAGCAATTGTACTGGTGAGACAAAAAAAAAAAAAGGCTTAATTAGGCAATATTCTGCACAGAGCTGAAGCCTAGAGAAGGCGTATATGATGCCTCCTCCAGCATGCACTCTTATTCCCAGGGACTTGCAACTTATGACTTTTCAAAGCATTAGCTGCTTGTTTGAAGATTGTAATGCATTCTTCTTCCATTGATTTGTCTAATCATGAAATTCTCAGTATGCCAAATGCCCTGCAGAATTCACTGCCAGTGTTCAGCTATTCTATATGAGCAAGTACTTCTGTGGTTTGCTGTGAACTGTAATCTTGAAAATTTTGAGCAAATCCCTTGCTGTCAGCAGAGGGACAGCAGTTTCTACAAGGGCTTAGCTTGAATGTTTGATAAGTGTGCAAGTCAATAAAGCTGTTGATTGTACAACTTCACACACATGTGCTTAGACTTGGATATTTTACTGCAGTACATCACAGACACTAAATGTAAATTAGTCAGAATTTCTAGTGAAGTATCTGGCTTAAGATAGCATCCACTTTACAGTGGTCAAGGAAAGGCAAGAACATTTATTACTGTAATTTCTAACATAAGGGATCCTGGTCAGTGAAGCATGCCATTTTTAAGCTGCTAATTACATAAGCTGTAATATCACATCTATATAAAATACAGCTTTGCTGCCGGTCAAATCTCTTCTTATACAAGGCTCTCATATAAGTATCTTGTGTAACAAGGCTTCTGCTTGACAGCTTAGTTATGCTAAGCCACAAGGATTGTTTTTTTTTTTTAAATGCAACAGAAGCAAAGAAAAACTCCACAAGAGAGGGAGGGAAGAGCTGGCGCTCAAAACACTGATAGAATGGGAGGAGTCCAGTAATTTGGAACACACAGGCCTTTACAAGTCATATTTCTAATACAAGTAAAATACTCAAGACTTATTTTTGATAATGAAACTAGAAGCCAGTAAAGCTTCTCTTGGCAGAAAAAAAGCTCCAGCATTGTTGTATACAAAATAAAACAAGATACTTTCACCCTTATACCTTCTCCAGCATTTCACAGATATAGCACTTGGTATGTTCAGAAGATGGACATCTTAAGTAACAAATCCTTTTGTAATTAATATTTACTTTGTGCAAACTCCTATCTAAAAATAACATTAATTACCACAGTAAGTGTCCAAATCCTCAGAGACAGAACCATATCCTTGTCTCATGAAAAGCCTAGCACATTTCAGACGTTCACATAATAGAAGGTTGTTAATATATAAGATGACCGAATGGATTCGTAGGTTTTCTTTAAAACAGAAAATACTTAACAAGAGGCTAAGGGTGGTGGTGGGGGGGGGAATCTAGACATCTCTATGGAATAAAAAATACAAGCACACCTGCAAGTAAAGAACAGGAAGAGCTAAGCAAATATTAACAGTAACCAGAAAGATACAGCAGCATTACTATAAATAGCACTTCTACTACATTAGAGATGTCAGAAGCCCAAGCTTTTTTCCATTTGAAAGCTGTGTAGGTCCCATTTAAGACCCATTAACAGTAGTAGAAAAGAACCTTATATTTCTTCTGAAGAGATGATCAGGCCCTACAGGGCAGTTAGCGAGTTTATTCTACTTAGTAGAATAGTTTAAAATCTGGAAGTTGTTTCCAGTAGCTACTATAGCGCTTTGGTGTGTTCAGAGCTGTTTAACTCCACAAGAAAAAGCCACAAGACACAACAAAAAACACTTTTGAAGACATGAACACCAACATTTTTCCCATCACACTACAGCATTATTTTCTTCTGCCTAGAAAATTTGTTATTTGGAAACACGAAACTTAACGTTGTAATGAAGATCAAATGTCTCTTGCATCCCAGATATTTGGCTTTTCAGAGGACCAGTCTTTTCACTTCAATACTCTGTAAATATGCAGAGGACACTGGATAAACAGAGGACGTGAAGCTTGTATACACAAATGAGTACACACTTTTTTTTTTTACTACCAAGGAACCTTCATTTCAACATCAAAGTAAGCAGCACAGCAATCAGTCGGAACATACATGTAAAGAATCAACTATAACCATATCTCCTCATACAAGTTAATAAAAAGCTCTTTAATGCAATGTTTTAACATATATCTTAATTGTATATACAACATATACAACAAATAAAAATGAAGTTTTCACCACCTTAGATGCAATGAATGACAAAGATAGAATTTCCAAACTTCATTTTTATACCTCACAGACATGCAGACTAGTCATGATTCAAGGAAGCCAGTTAACAGGTTTAAACCTTGTCATATTTTGCAAGGTTTGTTAAATCTCAAGACCTACACCATGTCTTGAAGATAAACGTAACCTACTATAAAATGCATAGCAATACTGGATATTGCAATCATAGCAGAAAATATGAATTTGTTTTCGGCTTAAGTATAATGTAATGGATTAAACTGGTTACTATTTGAGGAGTGTTGAGTCTGAGAAATGCGTGGGTCAGGCGTTGCAAAGAGGATCTCATTTTGTTTCAGGACTGAGTTTTACAAGGTAAGTCTAAATAGTTGCATACTCAGTATTTAAATTTCAGTACTGCATTAATGGTGATTAAAAGTCCACAGGGCAGTTATGTCTACAACTATAAACCAACTCCAAAACAATTATGAAACTACCAAAAAAGCCCCAGGACTTCACAAGTGCTTTACTTCAGAAGTAACAATACTATGCAGAGATTAATATATTTATCAACTGAATAAACTGTTTATGAGTCAGGTCACTCTCTTTATCTAACTTTCTGTTCTAGTCATTATCCTCACTATGTTCGAGTTGTTACCTTCACTCTATAAAGCAGCTCAGGGAATTTCTGAGAAGCAGACAATAAATGTATTCTAACTGGAAAGCATGCTTGCTTTCTTCTGCTGGGTGCACTGAAATTGACAGAAAACTGCCAAAAATCAAAGCATTTCAGTTGTTGGTTTTCTAAATACGCTAGTTCAATCTAAACTCAACAACCTTAGCCTTATCAAGATAGACGTGTGCAGACTAAAATTCACTTCCCACTAAACAACTGCCCCTTTCAGAAAATCTAAAGAACAGGGCAACTTTATGATTAGGCTGTTGTAAAAAATTACTTGCCCATCCTGTTTAAGAATCTAGCAAATACATTTTTATAATATTCTACTACATAAACTTTATCTTCATGAGTAATCAGCTACCCTTCTAACAAATAATGCCATATAAAGCATGTGAGGAAAAAAAAACCCAAAACATAAAACAAACTTAGAGCCAAACATTACCTTAGAATTATCCAAAGTAAAGATGGATTTACTGTTATAGTATGGTTATAGTCCTCATACATGAAATAAATTTGGAGGAAATGCAATAAAAAATACATGTTGTCTTAAAATAGCAAATCCTGAAGTCTTTGAGTTTGGGACTGCCTATCTTATACCTGAGAACAGAATCAGATCGAAACAGCAGGAGCAGTTCCCAAGGGTCAAGGTTGACAAGGGTCAGTTTGCAATAACACAAGATGACAGTCAAACCCTTAGGAAAACAAACAGTTTGCAAATCTGTCTCTTGGCATAATATTCTTATTCTCTGTTGCAAAGATTTTTTATGCATATAGAAGTATATAAACACACAAAAGCATACATGTGCACCTGCCAAAAGACAGACAACAAAAGCAATAGTGGCTTCTGTGTTGTAATAGCAGCTTCTGCACAGAGAGAAAGGTCACGATGCAGCTGCTAGTTGCAAAACTGAAAGGAAATTCACTCCCGTGTGAAGTATTTTTTTTTGTCAGAAAGTTATGCAATCTCCTTCAAGCTCTACAAAGCATTCAGTCCAAAAGCAGCTGAGTTATATCTACAAAAGCTTCCTTGCTGCACACGCTTCTAATTTATTAAAATGCAAGAGATCACAGAAGATAAATCTGTTACTTTAAAACATTTTATCTAAAGCAGCTTACACAGCAGAGAGTTGTACACCTGGGTAATTTATCCAGAAGTTAAATTTCACACACTTTTCCAAAATTCTCATGGCAGAAGACAGTGTAATGGAAAGTTGAGTTTTACATTATTTGCAACATGAATTACATATGCGAAGCTGGATTTTCATTGTATATGTTTATATTTTGGAGCCCTGGTTCTGCTTTTGCCTACAACGTTGTAACACACACAATGCTGGCGTAAGCAAAGAGAACGTGTGGTTAAGCAAAAACAGTATGTGGTTATTTTAATTGCTCATAGGGTTTGATAAAAATGATTCCATCTTCCACTGTAATAAGGCAGCAGTGAATAGGTATTGGTCTTACTGAGCTTAACTGAAAGGGGCTACTTTGCCTCTGTTCTGACTGAAAGCTGTTTTCTGGGGGGAAAAAGAAAACAGAAGAATACTCAAGAGCAACTTAGAAATATGATTCTTCCATTATCACTTCTAAGCTATTCTATTTTTAAATGTGAAGTTGGAAGATATAAGGATGTTAACAAAAATTCTTTGAAAGGATCCTACCTCATTATTTGGGTCTTGAATCACTTTATAAAGAGCTGGTACCAGCGTTTTTTTTCGGTGCAATGTAGCTGCATAACTAGAAATTTGTGTTTCAGGTAATGCCTACAGAAAGAAAGAAAGAAAAAAATTATTACAAGTATTAAAGATCCCCAGGAAATCACATCCCTACATGAAAAACAATTCTTGAAGTAAATTTGCAGAATTCATGCAGTACCAATGCTTCTGTTGGAATAGCATTTGAGGGCATACAGCAACTATCAGGGCTAAATCCAAAAGCAGTTTCTGATTTGTCTTTTATAAAAAAAGGTCATTTGCTTTATACCTTGCAGTGAAGATTCCTGTCTTTTTTTGGACATTCTTTACCAGGCACTTTTAAGTTGATCAATTAACCTTGAAATTTTATTTAAGAGATGTAGGTAATCTAAAATGAGTATGCACAGTCTTATGTCCTCCAGGCAATCACATCTTTGGGTTTTACATCTGTGATTGCTCTACACATTTTTAATAACAGTCTGTAATTTGATTTTGTATATTGTCAACATGCAAGGAATAACTAATTCTTAACTAAAATAATAGATTAACTGTAACTTCATCTTCATCATGAAATCCAGTCTTCCTCTTCACACGTTATTCTGTACTTCATTCAACATAATTATCAACATTATAACTTAAAGATTTTCAGATTCTTCATGCTAAATAAAAAACTGTAGATTATAGAGAAAAGCTTAATCAGCCAACTCCAAACACTTCTACTAATTTTTAGATATAAAAGTTGATGAACATAAATTTTATCTGGAATCATCCATCTGCCGTCCATCAATCAGCTTGTTTTGTTCTACAAGATATGCTTTAAGGTTACATTTGTGTAGCAGGCAGTACTAGGAATACGTGCTGTATTTTATGTATCAGTCACCTCCTTTAATGCATAAAGCATGCAAAAGTCTGTGGAAAAAAAAGTGAATGATAGTTATATTGTGGCTTTATGGCACATTATTAATATTTTGTCTCCAACAATTAGCATTTTTAATATAACTATTTGATATTTCAAATACCTTGAATTCTGACAGCCATTCTTCCACCACACCTCGTTCCGATCCCAGCATTTTCTTACCACTTTTCCTTCTCTCTTACCTTTAGAAGAGAGAGAGAAAAAAAAAGGAGAAAGAAAAACAGAAGAAAAAAAAAAAAAAAAAGAGTTCCAGGAGCAAAACTTAAGTTCTGTAAAACCCTATGCCAACAAAAAGCTGTTAACAAATTTCCAACATATTTATGCAAACAATAGCAAAATCTGTATTTCTGACAAACAATCCCACTTTCTAGCCTTCCAAACGATTCTCTTCAGACCTTTATAGTCAAAGGTACTGCACATTAATGGGGGAGGAGGAAAAAGAAGGATTGAAAGCTTCAGGCCAAACAGTACATTATTTAAGACAAACACACCATCCTATTCTTGCTCTCTTACCAAATATAGTACAAAGAAAAGACAAGTGGAACAAAGTAAAGAACATCATGGAAGAAACCATGTAATACACTGTAATGACAGCTCTGGATACAGCTCAAAGTAAAGCAGTTTCATAAAAGCAGATATTAGAAATCATAACAACAGAATTTTACTCCTTGAAATTTGTCCTAAAGACTTTTACAAAAAGACAGTGAAACAGCTACAAAAAAAAAAAAAAGAGCTGAAAACATTAAGGTTAACCCCAAGAGAAGATACATTATAATTTAGGTCAGGCATAATCTCTATATCACCAAAGATGATGAGAACTATTGCCTGTGTACATGTAACAGAATGATGATTTTGTTAGCTTAAATGCAACTTAGAATGAAAGTAGTGAACTTTTTTAAACACTGTGGTGCATTCCCAAACACACAGGTTAAAACCATTAGAGAGCTACACACAGGCAGTTTTAATGAATTTAATTCACACTGATGGCATTACTGACACACTAATATTTTAATAGGCTTTTGCACTCACCCTGTGCATTAAATAGCCTTCTTTCAACAGTTGTTTATGGTTCACAATAAAGAGATTGAGCTAAAGCTCTTACCCTGAGCATAAGCCGACAAAAAAAAAAAAAAAAAAAAAAAAAAAAAAAAAAAAAAAAAAAAGAAAAAAAAAAGCATTATTACAGTTATTTTCCCTGTTTACAATAATTTCTTGTCTTACTGTGACGAGTTTTCCTCTGCTAGCCAACAGGTAAAAGAGTTGGCAAAACTTATTCAGAGTTTATTAAGGCTATTTAAACATATCTGGCAATGCATGCCAACATATCTTTTTAGATAAACTTCCACACAGAAAAATTTACAGAAAACTAGTTTTACATGTCTGTTTACAAGCTGCCTTCCACCACCCCCCGAGAATGACACAAGTAGCAGGAGTGCCACTTACAAGCTCTAAACAATATTCTAGCTCATCTTCATCAGCTAGGGGAAGAGCAGTTAAGAACAGTTAAGAACAGTGGCCTGAGAAGGAATAAAGTGAGGAAATGGTAAAATGTAAGAGATTTTTAAGACTGTATTAAGCATACGAAGAGAATGATTGTTTCATTAAGATTCCAACAAAAAGCTTATTTTTTTTTTAACAGACCTTGGAGATAAATAGCTGCCTGAATAGAAACAAAAAAGAAAAAATAATTTGCAAAAGGACACTGTATTTTACAAGATAGTATGGTCACTTTTTTCCTTTTTTTTTTTTAAATTATAAAGAGCTATATATAATAAATTAGAATTCACAAAGCTACCATACATTGGCAGGTAGCTTTACCAACTTTTTCTGAAAAAGTACACATATCTACTATCTACTTTTTCTTCCTCTTTTATCCTCCTTCAATACAGTCACGTTTTAAAAATTCTTTCAGTCTGGGTTATTGACAGGAGAGAAAAAACTTCCACAAGAAGATGATAACAAGATGAAGACTATTATGTTTAATCACATAAGCACTTACGTTAACTTCTTAGAAGCAGTTTCAAAAACATCCAATGTGTTGCTATTTTCATTTTTTTTTTAATATAAAAATTGTAGGAAAAAAGAAATCAGGCAACATGATGTGAAAATATGAAAAAAAAATGTGTTGGGAAGCTGTAAGTTCAAGGCTACAAGACTTTGAACAGTACTACATGTAGCACTTATTTCAGCAAACACAAGTGAATAAAACTTTACAGGCACGGGCTTCCAAAGACATCCCTTCTGTTAGATATTATAAGTTAGTAATCATCAGCCAATGGAACAAGACAGATATAAGCTAGTTCAAAACATCACAGGACATGCTACAGCTGAAGTTCATACTTAGTTCTCCTTGCCTGGAATGGAAAACATCTACAGCAAGTGCAGCATTCATCTTTACCTCTCTTTAAAGAAGTCAATTTTCTAAAGGAGGAAGAAGAGGAGGAATGCAGCAGTTTTTCAGCCTGGGATGCATCTGTCAAGCCTTCAAATATTGCCTTGTTTTCTGAAAGAAGAAAACAAACTGATGATCACAAAGTAAGGGGTAATATGATAAAGTTATGCAAAATGATAAATAATATGATATCAATATGATATTATAATACAATTATAATAATCATTAAATAATACAATAGTAATGAGATAAAGTTATGCTAACAGTGCAAGTGTATAAGGTTTTAACCTTACAAACTGAAGATTATCGAATTACTAAAAGCATATCTAGGCCCTCATGTTACAAAACAATTTGCTATAAAAATGCCTCAACATTTTTAAAAGGGAGGAAGAAGGGAGAGACTGGCTTCATGAAGTCCCAAAGCAAGGTTTGTCACCGATTTGGAAAGATCTTATGTATTAGTGTTGAACATTATTACAAAAATACTAGAAAGGAACAGTGAAGGACTATTTCTTAATGAAGAACAGTGGGGAAAAAAAAAAAAAAAAAAGATGCAAGATGAATGAAAACAGTAATATTTATGTAAAGGGCAAGCTGAATCCATATCGTGACTTTGGAGATCAGATACCAAGAGGCTCCTTTTATCTCCATGTTAATTAAGTATAGGTTAGCAGGAGGTAGCATTCTTTTCATGCTAAATTACAACTGAAAGGTTTTAAAACAAAAGGGCATATGCAAATTGATGCTCCCTATGAATTCTCTAAAATCAACTAATTTGAAAAAGGAGCAATTCCTTGGAGGAATCATTAGTATACTTTTGAATGAATAAAATTTGTATCCTTTGATTCTTTTCCTGACAACCCTGACAATATTTTTTTTAAGCATACAGACATGATGCAGATGCTGATACAGATTTGACTTACATTTCTGTATTGTTGTCATTCTAAACAAAAAGACTCAGCAGAAACAGATCTGCACAGACTGAGAGCAGAAACATGCTGCACCTATTCAGCATTTTTCATTCACTCATCTGCTCACCCATGAGCCAATCTGCAGGTTTTCTGGAATTAAATTTAAGGAGAAGATATTACTAAATCATTACGTAACCTCATGATGCAGGGAGGGGAGTATCTGAACCGTACTACATACTGAATGCAGTAACTGTCCTTAAGCCCTAGACAAAAACTCCCTGTTCCCCCCAGCATGATTACTTCAGCTTGGAAGATCCTGCTAAAATTTGGAGGCAAGCAGCTGCTCTCCTCCAACACTACGTAAGCCACAAAAAGTCTGTAAGTCCCCTCTGAAGTCAGCTACAGGGAAATCTTTCAAGAGGGAATTAAGATCATGCTTTTTTAAAAAAAGACTCTTTACACAGCAATGATCAGCAGCACATATGAAGCAACAGCACAGCTCAATAGGATGGCATTCATGAAATGCGCATTTTGCTTCACTGAGCACCAAATGCTATTGTGTATTTTAAGTAACAACATCTGTTCTTTGCCCTATAGCTCTAAAATTTGGCATAATTAGAACACTAAATGATATAACTTGCAAAAAAATAGAGAAAATTCACAAGGCTATCAAGAATCACATGCATCAAGACAATCATTAGTTGTCTGATTTACAGAAGAGAGGTAGTGATCTGGAATGAGAGGAGAACACAAGTAAGTGAAATCAGTGCATTTGAAGAACCAGCAATTCTCCCAAGTCAGGATTTAGCCTGGCATATCTGAAGAAACTGCACAGACTCCAAGAATTGCAAGAATGATTCAAAACCTTTACAGCAAAGGTTAAAAAAGTTCCAATGTTCCTACTACAGTAAGGCAAAACCATCAAGTATCTTAATGACACAATATATAAGCTACCTCAAAAATTAACTTCTGACCTTTGGAGCAGAAAGGTAAGTTGCAAAGCACTGCAAATGGTTGCACATTCTAATCTTTGCAAAGTCTGTAAATAATCTTTGGCTGGTACACACCCAGTGAAAACACTTAATTGCAGCATTACAGTTGATGCACACTGCTTAAATACTTTCTCTTATGAAAGTCTATTCAGCCTAACACAAAGTCCACTTACAGCTGCTTGTTAAATAAGTAAACTCACATAAAATTAGAAACTTAACCTGAGCTGGTATCAAAACTTGGCCACAATTTCATGTAACACTTAATTGCATATAACAGCTAGCTAACATGAAAAAGGTGATGTCCACCTTCCTTTCCAGCATCCCACATATTTCTGTCCCCATGCATCAGATCTTCAAGCAAGCACTGTTTAGGCTCCTTGACTCTCTCCCCTGTTTCTCCAGGCTAGATAAATATTCCTACAAGAAAAGATTTGTTTTCTGATGGTTTTTGAACTGGTTTCCAAAGAGTCTGACAAGAAAGTATGGTGCAAGAGTACAGAATGCACAACTACGTTGATCACTTCCAGTGCAAGTCAGCCACAGAGCCAAAGCCATAGCTGCTGCCTAAGAAGCACCACCTTGAAAACAACCACCAAAACGCTTATCTTTGTCCTTTAAGGATAGTACCAGAAACAAAAATCCCTACATACTGTTTATTACATGTAATAAACTGAGGTTTTAACAGTTTTACTTTGAAATTGCAGGACATGAAAACAGAAGAATTTTTGTTCAGTTTGTGTGACACACTCTCCAAAAACGCACAGGATTGGGGATTAGGCAGCAGGGCATCACACTACAGCCATCTTATGCTTATTCATCCCTGAACAGAACACCATCTGTATTACTGACCTCAGAGGAATAAGAACACTGAATGCTGGAAGATCTACACATTTTCATTCAACAAAAACTCCACGTCTGCCTTGTCTGATTGCTTATATAAATACAGCTAGTTTTCCCTAACATTTTCAGAACACTTTTGACATGGTATACATTGAAAATCAATAATATGAATGGTACCCAGAAGGAAAAGCATCTTATACAACAAGGAGGTTCTCGTGAGGCAGGGGTCAATCTCTTCTCCAGAATAAATACTGACAGGACAATAGGACATGGCCTGAAGTTGCACTAGGGGAGGTTCAGGTTAGGCATTAGGAAGAATTTCTACACGGAAGGAGTGGTGAAGCTTTGGAACAGGCTGCTCAGGGAAGTGGTGGAGTCACCGTCCCTGGCAGTGTTCAAGAAATGGGTAGATGAGGTCCTTAGGGACATGGTTTAGCAGCCATGGTGTTGAAGGGTTTACGATTGGACTTGATGATCTTGAACATCTTTCCCAACCATGATGATTCTGTGATTCTAAGAAAGGTGCCTGTCTTGCATAGCATTTACAGAAGAATATAAACACGACCTTTTTGTTTGTCCAATGCTACATTTGCATTCTTCTCGTAGCCTTTTTTTCAGATATTAATACTTGTTTTGCGCATATGATTTGGGAAGGATGTAGCTAAGGAGGTCTGCCGTCGCAGTACAGAACTAGCTCACACCTACTTCAGCTAGGATTACTAGTCCATTTGTGTAGGCATAGCACAAATCAACCTTTCCCTTCAAGTTATCTGGACAGATCTTACAACTTGTAATACCAAGCAAGTTACTCAGGAGATGGATTCACAGCATCGTAAATCTGCACTAACAGGATGTGTGAACTCTTAATAAAAGCACAGCGAGGGTCTTCGTTTGGGACCCAGGGACTGCGCCCACCCCAAGCCAGCCGGACTTTGCCACCACCTAGAAAGCAACAGGAGTGCCACAAGAAAGGGGATTCTCTAGCTGACCTACGCTGGGATTTCCATGTGTGCATCAGTAACATCTCCTGTTCACTCCCCCGCTTTGCCGTGCACTAAACCAACCTTTGCAACATGCACCAGCCTTCGGGGTGCGTCTCTAAAGTAAACTGGTTCAGCAGCATTGAATCCTGTGCAGATTTATTCAAAGTTGAAGTGGCTTCAACGAAAAGTATCAAGTTTCGTTTCAAGACTGTTCGTGCCTCTTCCAAAGCGAAGAAAATGCAGGCAATGAGGCAGGTTTCTCATTTTAAAATAAGTGCTGGATTTTTTTCTGCTGGCTCAGAAGTTGTAATAATATGCAGTGTCCATAATAACTAAACAGTAATACAGTTATTACTAACAGTAATAACTATACTCAATTATTTTGACATACAGGCTGATTTCTAAGATTCCTTAAATTCTGCACAAGCCAAAGTGATGAAGATGAACAGATAGACTATATTCACACTAAAGTATGGAGCAGCAAAGTTCTAGTTGGGAACACTGTCACTCAGTGTTAAAATCAAATATAAAAACAATGACTGAAATGCTTCCAAAAAAGCACTTATAATAATAAAAAGAAATTATCCTAAGCTGAAGTTACATTTGGCACACAATCGCAGAATTTAAGAATGAGGCTATTCAATCAGTAGTCTGGGATCTTTACTTTTAAAATCAAAGCTATGACACTCTGTTCCCTAAAGAAGAGACAGTCTGACACTGTTCTCCTGACAATTAAGAGCTGACATAATATACTGACATAGTATACAAATATACTGACAAAAATCAGAGAACAGATGTATGCATCACGTGCATGTTCTACCAACTTGTTCATCATAAATACATTTTTATTTATCAGTCTGCATTTAAGCCAATGATCCAAACCAATTTCTTGTTCCTGCAGCAAAACAGTGACCCCAAATAATCAGAGCCAATGGCAATAGTAGAGCCAATGGCTATACTGAAATATCAACCTATTACTGTTGGGAAAGCAAAACTATTAATCACTGTTAACATCTCAAAAGATGACTATAGCACTTCTCTTAGATAACAGGATTTTTTGCTGTCTTCAGAAGAAAGGGGTGCAGTTACATAAAAGGGACATACATTTCAAGAACAAGTCCATTTTCTGCCATCATATAGCAGACGTCACGACAGGTATAATGCAATTGCATTCCAGATGCATGCCGAGTAACCAATATTTGACCTCCAAAGCTACAGCAAAAATATCTTGCAATTATTATCTGTACTGAGGAGAAATTTGAAAAAGATGAGCAAAGCCTTAAGCTGCACGATCTCTGTCTAGAGCCACTTACTCAAGAGAACACTAACGAGAGCAGGCCTAAAATAACAGAAGACTCAATTATCGATACAGCTCATTGTTCCAGGCTACACATACAGATGTAAGAAGAGTCTAATTCATTACTGATAGGGACAGAAGTTTATTTAAAGGAAGATTTTTTTTTTTATGCTACTTTTCTAATCAAGAAAGCATCTTTATTCCGAACTAAATCTATATTTGGTTCCCTTGATGCAGAAAGTCAATAGGTTCGCAGTGAGAATCCTGCCTTAACAGCATTAATAATCTGAGAAGCAGAACAGAGACAAAACAACAGGCGACCACAAAATCTCTTTCACATGTTTGACTTTTCATTCACTTAAACAAGACTGTAATAAGCTCTGGAGAAAGTGCATTTGTCAACATGTTGACAAATGCATATTATGAGAAAAAAAAAAGAAAAAGAAAAAAGAAATAAACAAAACACACACACACAAAAAAAAAAAAAAAAAAAAAAACCACCACCACTTGAACTTCTTGCACTGTCTTTTATTCCTGAATGCACAAGTGTAAATGAATGTATGGACAAAGACTAGACAATACATTCAACAACTTATGAAAACTTATGCTTAGGAATGTATTTCTGGCTGTATAGCAGCCAGAAAAGAAATGAAGACATTCACACAGAGGTAGTACAAAGCAATTCTGAAAATAAGGAATTAGAGCATACATAATTGACATCGTGCTCTTATTTGAAATACTGGCCTAAGTTTGATTCAAAATAAAAAACAACCCTTCAGTCAGAAAAGTGCAAAAAAAAGACAGTGAAACATAATAGATTTTTTTTTTTAAATCACAGAGATACATTTTGCTGTTTTGATTTTGTAACAAGGTAGAAGTTTTAAAGTCTAGTAACAGTATGCTGTTTCTCATGCTGCAAGAATGGGATTCACTATCATAAAGTATCATGAAGGCAGTCACAAAAGAAGTTTTACATAAATACTGCAAATACTCGTGTTACACAATGTGTTTTTTAGAACAAGAAAACACTTTGTGGTATAAGCTAGCACTTAACTGATAGGCTTCAAGGAAAAAAACCACCAACAACAAAAAACAAACTTCAAGGAGCCTCTCCTGCCCTAGTTGCTCAGGAAATAGCTGTACACAACTTCATCCAGCTGCTGTCAGGTTGCACGGTGGACAGCATTACACAGCCATGGGTTCGAGTGCACTCTGCTTTCCACACCGGAAAAGGGAGCAGCTTTTAGGCTAATCAGACTCCAGCTGAATACAAGACTAGCCCAGACCAGCTGAGCTGCAAAACTGGGAATGTTCAAGCCTCATGGTAATGAGCCCCATAATCTGATTACTACTTGTACTTATTGAAAAGTATATATATAACAAGCATATCACAAATACCATTGTGCTTCCTTTACATCCTTCTACATAAATACATTTTCTATATCAACCACATTTAATATATACTTATATAGCCTATCTTTTTGATAAAGACATCAGAAATAAATTCAAAAGCTACTGCCAACAAATTAGAACAACAGCTTGGCTTTAGAGATAGCTACAGTCTGCCAGAATTCTCTTGGTTATAACAGCTCCGTAGCATGGGGAAAGAGATTTCTACAGGTGAAAGAATTGACAAAGACAGAAAGAAATGAAATACTCCCTGGAGAACTACTAATTTAAATTATTAGCTCAAGCCTTCTCTTTAATAGAAGGTAAGTCCTCTTCCAACTCTAGTTTTTAGTTAATTTAATTGCAAGATAAAGCAGTAATATATTCCAACTATAAAAGTAAACGCTGAAGTGTTTAGGATTCTGGTTGCCAGTCTTAATTGACAATCTTCAGTCATGCAAAACACCTGGATAAAACACCACTATTTCCACTCCTGCTCTGACTTGTTAACTTTATTACTAGACCTAGGGCCAAAGAAAGCTATCTGGAAGTAATGGGATAAAGCCTTTATGCAGTGACGGCAAAGGCAACTGTCAATATTCTTGTAAATGTTAATGCTACCATACTTTGATACAGTGAGCCCCGCTTCTCATCAAAAAAGTCCCATCAGTCTCAGTTACTGCCAGAAAAGGGAGAGAGAAACGATACCGTTCGTTTCCTGTTCCCAAAAGCCTCCTCTGAATCTCTTGAGCTCTAAACTAGCTACTGTGGCTTTTCACAAGCCAGAAAGTTCTGCTGCCAAACCTTCTATCTTTCTACAAATATTGTAATAAATGATTACAAAGCTGTGCTTTGCAGATACAAAATTCTGGTGGCATGCTGAAAGCTAAATAATTAGTGTGATGCACAAAAATACAAAACTGAAAATAGATGCATTATTATAAATAAACCAACTATAAAGTGAGTTTTCATTTTGTTTTACAACACAGTTGTAGAAAGCTACAGAAGTCAGGTGGTTTAGCAGTAACTTGACCTCACAGAGTCTAAGGACCTGAAAGAAAGGGAGCCAAACCTTGAACACTCGCAGCCAGCTCTCTTAAGAGTTTATGCAAAAAATAAAGCAGAAAAGAGTTAAGATGATCTAGGAGGATAGGCCAGGAGACATTTATCTTGATACAGCCCTTCATAAGACAAAAATATTCCTCAACTTACAGGATTTTGGAATCAACAATATAATAAAGAAATTACCCTGCAGTCTTAAGTACAGCAGCATACACAATAATTATTCTGTTATAAAGACTCGACGTATTAAAAAAAAAAAAAAAAAAAGACAAAAAAAGGACAAAAAACATAACATGCAGATTAGCCATAGAAACGTTACCTTATATGTTCTCTTAGCACCAGTTTCCTTAGAAACAACTTCATGCAGTCATCCTACACTAAACCTGAAACACCCCCTTGCAAAGATTCTGCATGATAGCCCATCCTACACCAAACAACCCGGGCTGCCCCTCCCTTTGCATCAGTTCATATGTCATAACTCTTCCTACGGCAATTTGTCTGCAACTCATGAATTTCTTCACTTATCAAAACACTTCCATGCAAATTACTTTCCATGTAACCCTACCACTCCCAGACAACTTCTTGGCTCACAGTTTTGGTTCATGAAGTAAATTATGCCTACAAAGATTTAACTGAAGATAGAAGGTGCGTAGTAAAACATAGCCTAAAAAAACTAGGAGCAAACTAACACTTGCAAAACCACAGTTAAGAGACACTCAACACTCAGTGCTAAGTACAAATAAATAAAGAAATAATTTAATTACAAGATATCTTGAAACAGATTTTTTTATAAGAAAAAAAATGGAAGAAGATTGCAAATATCTGAGAAAAGTCACAATTTCTCCTGCAAAAGAAACTCATGCAGGAATAAACAGTTCAAGAATCATGAACTCTAAATTGTAAGTAGCTTCCCCTTATTAAGTTTTAACATCTTCACTTGATCATGTCTATTTTGATGGTTAATTTTATTATATAATTGATCTATTTCAGACAATTAAAATATCAATATGTAGTTCTCCATTCAGTATCTGCTACTCACTGCAATTCACCTAGCTAGAATTTAGGTTACATATTCAGGAAACAATTTACCTTTTCTCTACCCTGTACGAGTACCACCAAAGAGACCTGACCTAAAGCATCCTCTGCCATTTTCTAAGCTGGAAGAAATGAAATCCCCCATTCTAATCTTTCAGGTAGTAAAGCCTTCAGCATCAGGAAGTAGATGGCGAGTAAACAAAGCTAATGTGTCAAATTCCTCCCTCCCTTGCACTTGCACATACCCATAAGCTCTTAAATAACAGGATATTTCATATTTATTTCAATTATAGCTAATATTAACCCAAATTACTATTTCAGTGCTTAAGAACACAAAGTCCAACACTCAGTTTCAAAATGGAGAGTGTGAGCGTCAGAATACTTTTCTTTTATCATGAAGTATTTAATACATGTGACTCAAATGCCTCATTCATATTTAGGAATAAAACAATAAAAGTCAATTCTGATTGACATTCTGGCCTTGCTTTTCCAACACGATTTTCTGGATTTCAAAAAGCAAACTGATCAACAAATGCAATCATGGGAAGCATCACTGATCTCCACACTGGCCACCAAGAAGGTAAAAGCTTTAGAACAGCACTGATCTCTTCTGCTTGACCCAAGTGAAGATACGAGGCAATCGAGCCCTGCACACACCAATACCAAGGGCGAGCTACACATGGACATGTGCTCATTGCAGAAGAGCATCAAGAGTCCAGAATCTCAGACCTGCTGCAGGTTGCACAGCAAAAGCTGCTCAGACTGTAGCCTTTTGTGTTGCTTCCAACTGCAACTTTCAAGAAACAAACCACCTTCCTCACACATCACGGTGTTATTTGAGTGTCAGTAACTTCCAATCTTAAAGTTGTTTTCTCCAAGTCTGAGTGAGAGGGTTTAAGAATTGGGGGGGGGAAATCACAAAATGAGAAGAAAAACACTACTTTTATATTTAGCTGTTTTATATTGAGACTAGATGGACCTCATTTTAGGTGTCAGGATCTCCACATATGAAGAATAAAACATTTTTCTATCTTACTTCTGTACAGCATACAGATCCATTCAAATCTACCATAAAATTTACTGTGCACATAATTAAATATAAAGTGGCTGTCCTGTACAAATTTGTGCTCAAGAGTAAGCCCGTTAACTTCAGTAGGATTTCCTCCAGAGAAAGAAATTACCTGTATATTTGGTGGGCTCTCTCTCCTCCACAGAAAAGACACAAAGAAACAGTGCATCTACAAAAAGTGCAACCAATTCTAATCACTATATTATAAACTTTCATTAATTTCTGAAATTAAGTGTACTAAAATTGGCATTCTGTGGCCTACCACATGGAATTATCTGTTATTTCTCGGTGAAATAACTTTATCAGAACTAAAACGTCAGTAAAAGTAAACTGGTGTAAGATCTACACCAGTTTCCCCTTTGGTTTTGGTACAAGTTTAATTATTAACCTTCACTGTTGAATAGTTAAACACAATGCATATTGTTTACACAGACATTCTTCTACTGCGAAACCAATATTAGAAGAGGACAGAGACTGACCAGTTGTAAATATGAAAAACTAGTGAATATTTTAGTGCAAACTTTTTTGCTTCCTTTTTTTAAATAAAGTGAGGAGCACTAATTAAATTATTATCAGGGTTTGTTTTTAAATTGCTGAGACTGAAAGCTTTCCCCCTGGAAAAAATTCTGCATACAACATTTTTAGGAATGCAACTTAAACCCTGTACAAATAGTTTGTCTAAAAATCTAAAAAGGAAATAAATAGAGGGCATACGTCTTTTTCATGCATGTTTTTCTAATCATCAGCTGAACAAATTAGAAGGTTTTGTTAGATATTTAAAAATAGAACATCTTTTAGAGTTTATATTCTTTCAAGAATATAAGTCTTTCAAGATTATGAGAAATTATAGCTTTAACAGGCAGCACTGAAATTTCATGCAGCTAGCTTCATGGGTGCCCTTCCTTCAGTTTATGTTTTGCATGGAGAGAAGAATGGAATTTATTTACACACAGTCAGTTTACAATATTCTAAGTTTACAAATGTATTTTCTCACATCCCAAAACACAAGAGCAGAAATTCTCCCCAAGAACACAATGTTCTAAACCTCAACCATTTTTACATAACCTCATCCATAAACAGAGAAACTCTAGGGTTTTGTTTGTAACACTAAATAGTTCTCCTGCTAAAAAACAATCTTCAAAAGCAGTTGGAAAAACAGTATTTTTTCTTCCCTCAAGTCTCCTGAGGAACACCTACCTTTGGATAGACACCAAAGATAACAAGTGTGTCTAAGAGTTACACTACTACATTTTGCAACCTTAATCAGATGGGTCCTCTTTAGTAAATTCCATACATTACCTCTGCCTGAAACAGAAATAGATGCACGTGAAAGAGACTGAGCAATTTATGGTTCCCTTATTCTTCCCAGATAAGACCCAGCAATGTGACTTACACTTTTTTCTCTTAGTTAAGGCTGAGAGAGCTGGGCCTGTTAAGCCTGAAGAAGAGAAGGCTGAGAGGGGATCTCATCAGTGTCTATAAATACCTTAAGGGAGGCAGTGAGGAGGATGGGCCAGCCTCTTCTCAGTGGTGGTCAGCGATAGGACAAGAGGAACCACAAACTGAAGCACCAAAAGTTCCATAGGAACTCAAGGAAAAAACTCCTTGACAGTGAGGGTGACAGAGCACTGGAAAAGGCTGCCCAGAGAGATTCTGGAGTCTCCTTCACTGGATATTAAAACCTGCTTGGACGCAGTCCTGAGCCACCTGCTCTAGGTGACCCTGCGTGTGCAGGGCGGTTGGACTAGATGATCTCTAGAGGTCCCTTCCAATCCTAACGATTCTATGATTCTATGAATTATTAATTATATTGGGACTGTAGCAAGTTCAGTTCATCTTCTTCAAACTCATTAGAAAAAGGTTTTATCAAAGCCCCAGCAGCTTTGTTAATGTGTCATTGTTCAGCTTTTCAAGGCATCTGTGGTGACAGGCAGGAGCAGTGCAGGTGACAGGCATCCCTGAGATCCATATGTCACACAGACAGTTGAAAGGTAACCATGTATGTATGTGAAAAAGAGTGTAAGAGTGTTCTGGGAA
>VZSV01000046.1:4233467-4250383 GCA_013398735.1 Nothocercus julius
CGTGCCGCCCCCGCCACCCCCTCACCCGCTTCTCCTCCGGCCACTGCCAACCCCGCAGCTCAACAACGCGCCCGCCGATTGGGCCGCGCCCGCCGCCAACAAGCGCCGCGCCGACGGGCCGTTGCTCCTCCCCTCTCCTCCCCGCCCCCAGCACACACCGCCTCCGCCGGGGTCGCCGGCTCCGTTCCAGGTTCGTGACCCGTCCCGTCAAACCGCGGCGACACCGGCACGGCAGGGAAGGGCAGGAAAGGGCGCCAGCGAAGGAGGAGGAGGGAAGGAGGCAGGAAGCCTCGGAGCCTCTGCAGTGGGAAGGAGCAGCAGGAGGCGGAACGGACGCTGCCCGGAACCTTCGTGCCGCGCTGTGCTTCCCCGAGAGGCTTTTGCGCGCTCTGCTTCCGCTTCCGGGCGGCGGCGGCGTCCTGAAGGAGGGTCGCGGAGCGGGCAAGTAGCGGGGCTGGCGACGTTGGTCCGGGTCCGGTCCGGTCGGCTTAATCAAAAGTGGCCTTTATATTTCCTTAGCACTCTCGTAAGCGCCTCTAGCTAAAACGTGAATTTCTGCGCCCCTGAGAGACCCAGCGAGGTGCACGGCCTCCCCTGCCGCGCTTTAATCGCCACCGATGTGTCTGGCTTGGAGCCGCCTCTTTAATGAGCACTTGATTTTCCTCAGAGCTTGGTTATCGTTATCTCAGTTCTGCTCTTTTCAGGGAATTAAGTGGTCAGATGGTTTATGGCTCTGGGGAAATTAGTATCTGTAATAAAAAATAATGTTTAGTTAATCAAACTTTATGGGTTTGATTAACTGTAAGTATCTTCTAATAAGCATCATTTAAAAAGGTAATTTAGATAAATTGGAGGTTTTTCAAACTGATCTCAGAGCTTTTGATTTGCTCTGGAGAGCTTCAAAATTATGGGCCCTGGTGCTGCTGAAGTGCATTTACAGATACTGGGAAAAAAATTCTCTTAATATTGAAGTAAGAAGACTTAAACAGCTGCTTCATGAATGTTAATGGTGACTACAAGGCAATAACACTTGGATCTAAAATGTGCCTGTTTAGATTATCAAATAGATTGCTTCTACCCTGAAAAGTCAATTAAGCTGTTATTTGAATCAGGGTTTGGAAATGCTTTCAGTATGACATTATTAACCTCATTACTTGTGAACAATTCATTATTATTCTGAGATTACTGGCACAGAAAGAAATTTTTCACATTTTTATGGTTCTCATAACACAAGAGAGAGAAATATAGCTGATGTCTCTCATGTACAAGAACCAATCCATGCACGTAAAACTTTTAAATTAAATGCCTTCTCTTTCACAGTCTTTAACTAACCAGTTTTTCTCCCGAGAATCAAATTTTAGAAAGAAGGACGTATGTATTACACTGTAAAGGTCAACAGACTTAAGTAAAAAAAAATACTCAGTGGTTATAGTATTGTCCAGTTGTTCTAAGTCACATAGTAATGCTAACAATATTTTTATTGCAAGGTTTTAGCTGATCTCACCAGTTAACTTTTTTTTTTATTCAGTATTATAGGGCCTGTGCTAAACTCCAGCAGTACTGAACACTCACTGTATTGTGTCACGAAACAGGTACCGCTGCAGTAACAATAAATACTGACTTGTGTTACCATAGCATTTATCATTATTTTTATTTGGTAGTAAGCTTCAGCATCTAAGTCCATGATTTCTTGTGTATCTCAACCATGGACAGTCAGGATGACAGTGAGAAGTTAAATAGTTTCTGTGTACCTCACTTTGGTCATCCCTACTTCTTCTAGGCAAAAATTAAAGTAAGTCTAGACAATTCCCAGACTTACCAAAGTCAACATTGAGCCATTTTAACTAGTGTGCTAAAGGTCTGAACCACTTTTTTTTTTTTTTCATGTTCCCTTTGAATTAGAAATGTCTGCATTTGTATTTTCTAAGTAGATCTGACCAAGTTTTTATCACTGAAAAGATTGTGGTGAAAATATTAAAAAGCTGTTTGCTATCTTCATGTGAAAATATTCTCAGTGTTTAATACATTTGGTTGAAAGGCTAGTAGTTTTACCTGATTTTAGTATTTGTCATAACATTTTTTTAATTTGAAATTTAACCATGACCAGTTAGCATATAGTCAACTAAATTATATTGTGTAATTCCAGATATATAAATAAGTTGTGATAAACTGTAGTACAACATTAGTCTTTAATTGTGAAACTAGAACATTAGCTTTAGAACGTATTGATTTTGTATTCCTAGTAGTGAATTGCAGTTATGAAATCATAGAATCATAGAAGGCTTAAGGTTGGAAGGGACCTCTAGAGATCATCTAGTCCAACCCCCCTGCACATGAAGTCTGATATTTTTCTAGCCACAGGACTTAAGAGTATTTTACTGACTTAAGACTCAGGAAAAAAATTGTAGTGCTGTCCTTAACTGACATTAAAAAATAAAAAATCCAGTATGGATTATTTAAGCCATACTTTAGAAAGGCTTATACAATCTAGTATGTCGTCAAAATCAGTCATCTATGAGAAGAATTAAAAGACACTATGCTACCAAGCTATTATCGTAGTGTCCTGAGATGTTTGCTTTTGTGTTTTAATTGTACATATATTGTTCATGTTCCAGAGCAATGTCTGTATTATATTCAGCTGTATATCTTAAAGTCTAAAGTGATTCTTCTTATTGGCAAAAAAACTCACTGTTCTTTAAATGACATAATGCTATTAATCTTTTTGCAAAGATTATCTATTAAGGCAGTCACCTTTTGGACAAATTCTTATTGCTGATATTAAACCAAACATAGCAATTCAGAAAAATTAGCTAATTGTTTTTTAGATGAAATAATAGAGTCTAGCACAGTTTGTCTTATTGTGCTTAATCACCACTTCTGAAATGTAGCATGAAGTGTCCTTTTTTTTTTGTCTTCTCCTCTAAGGTGCACAGTTCATACTGCAGAAGATGCTTTGCATGCAGTGTTACTGTTTTAGAATATTACCTCTAACATCCCTCTTCTTCCTGTGCAGGGGGTTGGTCTTTGTAAATGTGTGAGAATAAACTGATACTCTCTGAGAAATAAAAATGCACTCTCATTTCTTGTAGGTATGGCACATGGAAATGAACATGGCCATGGCCATGGCCACGGCCCCAGCAAAATGGAGCTCCCTGACTACAGGCAGTGGAAGATAGAGGGAACGCCACTCGAACAAGTCCAGGAAAGACTGGCTAAACGGGGTCTGAGGGATCCATGGGCTCGGTAGGTACATGAGTCTTAGAAACAAATCCTGACAGTAGCATCAGCCTAAACTTGTCACTGCAGAGGACATTTTCTTTAGTAAAAATATGGGAAAATGCATCTAGAATAAATTAGTTAGGTTTTTGTTTACTTTTTTGTGTGTGTGTGGAGGTTACTGCCGTTGCATTACTTTGGCCAGCTTCCTCAATTTACAAGGCACCCTTGTGCTTTGTGATGCTCTGGTGGATCCCGATCAAGCAATATGGCCACCAAAAACACTAAAGTAACGTCAGGTCTTGCACATGAGTAACCCGGCCTGTTTTCAGCAAAGAGACTGCGTGCTCCGATCTTGATGATGTCAGTGGAACTTATATTCACGTTCTGAGTGGAAATAGGAGTATTCACATACAGTGGAGGCTGTAATTGAAATGAAGAAATGTGCTAGTTTATAATGCGCAATTTGATTTAACTCTGCATTTCTTTTTGCTAAGCAGTACATATAACATGGAAAACAGGGTGAACTAAGTCATGGAAGATCAGGGTTTTTACCTGTAAGTTGTCCTGATCGACAGTAAATACCTCCTTTCTTCCCCAGAGTAACTCTGGACTATTTAGGTAGCTGTTAAAACAGAGCTTAACATACTTCCTGCCAGCATGAATTATGTAACATCTTGCTCAAGTACTCTTTAACCTTGGAGATTGAGAACATTAAATGCCCTGTGCTGTATTGTACAGTCCTTCTGTAAGACAAAAGTTGCACCAGCAGCTATTCTAGGAGCTTTCACAAAAATAATGGCTTGCTTCACTTGTTTGCTCTTGCATCAAATCACTACAGGAATAGGAAAGTGTAATCTGTTTAAAAGGTTGTTGCTATGTTACATGTTATAACCCCTGGAGGGGTTTAGGATTGAAAGCATTTTTTTTTCTCTTCCTTTGAAAGAGTTTCAGGCTGTAAACATACAGTAAAACATACAGTTTTAATGATGCTAAGAGTCATGTGAGGTACAAGTCCTTAGGCTTATCAGCTACCACCAAACTTTCCTGGCACCTCTTTCAGGTGTGTTGCCTCAGTCTGTAGAATGCAAGCAGCCTTAGACTGTTTGTTGTGTTTTTATGTTTTTTCCCCTCCATGCTTTAGATAAAATTGTCTTCAGCAAACATTAGGCTTATTCCAAGAAAAAAAAAAGGGACACAGTTCATTATCATAAATTAAGTGTAAATTAGTATACGAGTTTTAATGCATACATTTCCAAGTACAGTGTTCAGAAAGTGCTGCAAAATAGCAAACTGGAAATGTCTACTGCTTGTTCCCCCTCCTAGACGAAAAATTGTGAAAGTAAATTTTATGCAAAGTAATATTTCAGTTGCAGAGAAAGATAAGCTATTATCCTTTATAAAGCATATATAAAGCTATAAAAAGCTATATTACTTTAATTTCTTCTAAAGGATCAAGTTATTTGTTTCAATAATCTGAGGAGAAAACAAATTTTAAACATTTTGCACTAAAAGTCTTGAAATAGTAATTCCCTTTAGGGCAACCTCCTTTAGTAAATATATATATATAAAGTTCCTTCTAACAGGGGATCAACATTACACCTCTCTAGCAATGTACATATTCCATACAGAATAATCTGTGTGAAAGATGATGTATTTGAAAAATTAAGCCTTATCAACAAATATCCTCCACTAGTAACTACAGGATGCTCTTTTGTGCTCATATGCCTTCATCTTGAGTCACAGAAACGTAACAGTTACGTAACACACTTGGGGTGGTCAATATTTTTCTAGAAGATGCTGTTTGCAAGTGTTACATGTAATTAATGTGACACGCACATAAAGGGTTAGAGGACATATCATTCACCTGTGGCAACTCCTGTTCCTTTAATGCTTGAACTAGAGAAATGTTACAGTCTCAAAGTAGATCTGCTGGAAATCTCAAGCATCTTCCTTCTCCTCCATATTTAATCACAGCGGCTGTGCTGATCTTGTTTTGTTCTTTGGTTGTCTTTCTCTTAGCAATGAAGCCTGGAGGTTTATGGGTGGCTTTGCAAAACCTGTCACATTAACAGAAGTCCTTACTAAGGGATTCAAGTGGGGATTTGCAGCTTTCGTCATAGCTCTTGGCATTGAATATGCAATGTTTCCTCCAAAGAAGAATGGAGGTCATCACTGAACACCAAGTATGAGAATTTATTCTTTCTAAATGAAAGTGTACAATAATCTGCTGCTCATTCTATATCTGTAAAATACATATTAAAATCTATCACAGACAAAAGCATGTTTCTTTGACTTTATTATGTTTGTGGAAGGATTAAAAACTTACCCAGAGTAATTCCTAAATTCAAACCTAACTTCAGACTAGGAGGAAAAAAATTGTATGCTATCAGACATGTACATTTGCTCTTCATACTACAGAAAAGTCTCAGCAGTGTTCTTTCAAGCACTGCAATATGTTGCATCAGATTTTAACATTTTTTTAATACTGCATTAGTTATGGTTTTAATGATAGTTACTTGTTGGTAAGTGCCAATGAACTGTTTGGCATTTCTTAAGGGTTTAACTTCTAGAGACATGCAAGAGTGGGTAATAGTAAATAAACATAAACGTTATAATAAAGCTTTAAAAAATAACTGCCTTAAAGTATATGAAAATACTAAAGTTTATTTAACCCTATTACAGTGTTTACTAATTTGATAGACTCCAATGCACCAAAATCTGTTCTTTGTGTAATATCCAGAAATTAAACTTTTCATTTTTGTCACATTTACTAAAAAAAAGTAGCATGTTTCACTCAGCAATAACTGTACCTAACGCTAATACAAATTCCAGTTCTTAAAGTGAAAAAAAAAGAAAAAAGCATTTCATTTTTCCCAATGTAGAACTTAACTGAATTTGTAATAGTATAGTATTTTCACAGCTAGTCTCTTTATAGTTTGGGCTTTAAATTTCACATATTTCCTTAAATTATCTGCTTCTAGAGTGCCTTAAGAATGCCAAAAAGGAAGAAAGTAGTAAAAAGGGGCCTCTTGGCAGTGTATGTGCTCTCCAGTGCCATGAAGCAGAAGTAGCTGAACATCATATTGTAAATCTTTATGCCGTTACTAACACAAGGAGGCTACCGTATCTCAGGCTTAAATTCAGACAATAGGATATTTGCGTGAACTAGAAAGCAAAATCTGACAAAAAGAAAACTTCAAATAGCACTGGACAGTTATGTAGCATACTTTCAGTTTGAAATAACTATAGAGCATCCATCCTGAGGGCAATAATTGCAGGTTTACCCCCCTGCTCCAAGAAAAAAAAAAAAAAAAACACTTAAGCTCTTATCAAAGCTCTTATTAAGTAATGGGTAAAATGTCATATATATATATATATAATATATATATATCTCACATCACTATTTCTGTGAGGCTATACCAGAGTTTTAATTTTCGAGCCAGTACATAACACTATCAAACAGAACAGCTGCACTTCTACAGAATTTTACATCTCTGCATGACGTTGCCTAAGGCCTTGTTTGCTGCTCAAATAGCTGCTTTACTGAATTTGTTTTCTTGTTTAATTATTTCTGAAGTATCCCTATGCTATTGCATCATTCCATGAAAAACAGATCAAGAACATACAGTGTGAACTCTGTTGCAACCAAACATTTCCACATTGTCCCTTAGGCAGTCCTACCCAGAATACACATTTGCAAAGGCTGGTACTGCTTGTTCTAACTGGATCTAAAATTAAACTGCTTCAGAAAGCTGAATTTTAGATGGCTGTTGGGAAATACACGATTAACATTACACATGGGATTGATGAATCTTGCACTTCAGGTATGTGGTGCTCACTTCTGCTCTTTTGTAGTTACAGTTTGGTATCCAGGACTGATCTATGTGCAGACTGATTGATTGGTTCTCTGCCCTCTAACTCTGTTGTTACTTTTCCAGAAGCATAGGCCTTAATAAAATGTTATTCAATAGTTGCCATTTCATTTAGTTTTGTGTTGGAAACTGTTTACATGTTCTTCTATATGTATCCTCTTTAGAGGTTTTTGAAAACTTAAAAAAAAAAAAAAAAAAAAAGACACCCACTGATTAATCCAGATTTGGCTTGTTGTGAATTGTGGTATATGGAGAAAGTTAAGAATTAGTCAGCTGGAATCTTACTTATCTTCATTAACTTCAGCCAAAGTTTCCAGAAAACTTAAAAGCAAGTCATCCCAATTTAATATAGTTCTTCCATAAATTCATGTTTAAGTTAGGGAAAATCTTAAGAATCAGCCTTATAAGCAATCTAAATTAAAAACTATGCCCAATCTACATCTTGAACTGTTAATTAAAACTATACTAATTTAGGTGAAACTTACTAATTTATGGATTAAGAAGGTATAATTCAGTGATTTAATAGCCAGCAAGCATTTCACCCACTGCCACCAATCATCACCTACATTTATGATGAATTTACCATACCAATATTATGGACTATAAAAATGTCTTTTCACGTATTTTCTGAAACAGATGTAGCATGTAATACTCCTTATACATGTGATAATCTTTAAGATTTTTATTTCGCATTTACTGCAATAATACTAATCCTTCCTGGAAATAGAATTTTTCCTTTGTGATAAGTACCAAACCTGTCTTCGCTGTAGTCATAGCAATGATGTCCTAAAATTAAAGCAGCCTTCCTACCAGCACACATGAGATGATTTTACAGAGTAAAGAAAAGGGTCACAAACGGCAGGGCCACCTGCAGGTGAAAAAAAAAAAAAAACACGTTTGTAATAGCACAGTCAGGAAGCTCATTCTGTTCTAAGTTTTGAAAAAGAGAACTGGTGATGGTCACAGCTTTGTGAGGCACAGATGGAAATTCTATCAATAGTGAGGGAGCTATTTTTGCTCATCTCAAGAGATATTCATGGTTTGTTATTTTTGCTCATGCCGACTGTAAAATTTCACATCATTCAGCATAAACCTCTGCATTATTACCATACTCCAGAGTAGTTTTGTACCCTTAGTAGGCCAATCAACAGAAAGTAATTGTCAGATAATATTTTTATTGTTGTTCCTATGGCAAAGAAAATGCTTTGAAAAAAAAAAAAAAAAAGCTCCTTCCTTACAGAGTTTGCTTAGAACGAAAAAAAAAAAAAAAAAGGGATGAATATTATCAAAATGACATATGAGTAGATTCACTGCACTCACACCAAACAAATCCAACTTTTAAATAAATAGAATTTTAGGAGGAATAACTTCTTACATAATTTTCTTTTGTTTTACTTAACAAGAAGAATCTAGAAAACAAATCAGAACAACGCTGTTATTAAAGTAGATTGAGAGAAATATATCCAAGGCAGAAATACAAACCCAAATCTCTCTAAATCAAAATAAATAGGACTATCTCTTCTCAATCACATCCAATCTTACTAGAATGCTTTGTGTGAAATCTGACCAAATTCTAGTTTGGGTAACAAGTTTTCCTTGCTCTTACAAGGGGAACATTACACTTTTAAAAAAAAAAAAAAACACAAATGTTCTTACAGAAAAAACTCTGCTCCATTTTTTTTGCAGCACATAAAAATGGTTTGCTGTGTTGTAAGTATTTCTAAGTCCTTTGGACTTGAAGATATTTTATATACTGTGTCCAAATTCACCACATACAGAGGAAGCTTCTGTGTAGTTTTGCCAACAAAATAATCCAGAACTTTATATTTAGAGAGAGCAGCTCTGGCTGCGACACTAATGCTTGACTTGCCATTTAGACCATAGGAATGCCAATACCCTGGGGTGAAATATTGAAGATTACACAAAGGAAAGCTCAAAATCGTCATGTACCTGTACAGCAAATTAATTCAGAAAGATACACCAAGACATCTACACAGAAAAGATTTCTTTTTGTATACCACCCCCACTGAAATGCCCTGCTATAGGGAATATTTTCTCACCAGAGTCTGCATTTCCTTACTGAAAACAACTGCAGGATCTACCCCCGAGAGGCTCCTGAGTTGGACCTTCATCATCGGAAAATGTCTATACAAACTATACAGAAGGTTTGCCGTCTGTACAAACATAGATCCCGCACTCGTGACTATCGCAGAGAGACCTGCTGAGGCGACTTCCATCCTTCCCTTCCCGGGGTGTAACCAGAAGCTCCACAAGGCCCGCCCAGCCGCGCCCATCCCACTGCCGGGCGCCCTCAGCCCCCTCCCACACGGACCTAACGGCCGCTCTTCGCGCCCTTTCTCCCGCGCCTCCCTCCTCTCAGCGCCGGCCATTTTGTGCGCAAGCTGCGCCAGCAGGTGGCGCCGCGCGCGCCTGAGGGGGCGCCTCGCTGCCATTTCGCGAGTGTCCTGCGGTCGGGGCAGCGCGGTAAAGGGCGTGTGAGCGTTCCCTATACTGAGGCGGGTTAAAGTCCCACCTGCGCAACGGAAGAAGAGTGGCTGACGTCCCCAAAACACCTAAAGGCCGCACGCAGTGGCGGAAAGGGCCCCGCAGCTGCGTAAGGAGGGGAAGCGAGGGCAGCTCTCCGACCTGAGCGGCGGCCGTTGCCGCCCGCGCGCGGAGGCGGCTGCGTCCCAGTAGCGTCCAGCGGAGCAGGAAGCTCTGCGCGTGTCTCATCCCGGAGTTCGCGTTAGAAAAAAAAACGCCTAGGCCATCGTGTCTCCCCCGTGCCTAAAAACCACGCCCGGTACCGGTTTCGACGCCGCCCCTTTCCTCCCCCCTCGGCACGGCTCCCAGCTCCGGACCTGGCGCCGGCGCGGTGGACGAGACGTCTTGGGTGTGTTATGTCTCTCCTCTTCCTTTTCCCCCTCCCCCAGCCCTCAGGATAGGCGCCTCCGCACGCCCTGCTCCGGGATGGGGCCCTAATCCCGCCACGACCCGCTCTCGAGGGGCTCCGAGCCGGGCTGGGGACAGCGACGGGGTGGGCGGCCCAGCGCCAGCGGGGCCCGAGCCTGCCCGTGCTTGCGAGGAGAAACGAAAGGCACTTCGACACGCAGGGCCGAGTTCCCTTCCCTCTGCTTTTCTTTCAGGTTGAAGTGATGGTTAAAATGGGGTGAAAAAATCCTTGAAATTCCCCAGGGAAAAGCCTTTTTTTCTTTTTTTTTTGGGGGGGGGAGGGGAAGACTGGAATGTTAAATTAGCTCACTCTCAGAGGGAAACTAGTGCGGTCTCTACTGGTTTACACCGAGAGTGAAGCATTTAGGCCTAATAAAAGGATGAGCAAGCTAGAAGTTACTGTGGGCTTTCCCTAAGAGCCTTGTACCAGATAACCTTTCTTTATAGGTAAATTTGAAACTTGTGGAAAATGCCCTGAAATATTCAGCACTTTTTTTTTTTTTTTTAAAGTCACGTGATATGTGATGAAAATGAGCACTGTGTGGTCTGACCACCTCTATCAAAGTAGCATGGAGGGGCCTTGTAGCTAGTAACATCTAATCCTCTGGCGAGGGGCTTCTATTGAGCTCATCCTGTGAAACAAAGGGCTTTCCAACCAGGAACTGCAACCATTGATGGTAGGTCCTGTTTTTGCTGCTGTAGAGATGCTTACTGCATTTATGAAACATCCAAGAAAGAAATGCCATCTCAGCTTGCAGGTTGTAATTGTAGATGATCATTAAAGGGCAAAAAGGTTTCCCTGCTTCTCTTGAAAGATTTCTGCTTCTTAATGTGAGGCCTGATAGGTTTTTTTTCGCAATTGATACAGGACACTGCTTTTTGCCTTACTGATTTTGGTAATAATGTTGTGCTGTGCAACATTTTTTTCTTTTTGCAAAGATAGATTTTTTTTTCTTTTTTTTTTTTCTTATGAGCGGAGTTTAACAGCAAAAAGTAAAATTACTTGAGCCTTGTATATGCACAAGGCTGGTTGTGTATGTTAATAGTGACTTGCAGGTCTTTGTGAAGTTCTAGTATATTGTTATTTTGCACACCTTAAAAAAATACTGGCCCTTGATTTGGGATGTATTCTGCATGGACTACAGGCAGTGTAAAACTGTACAGAAAACAGAATTATAATTAATATTTGCATAGAAGCCAAATAATATACTGATGTGTATGGAATGAAAATGACTAGTGTGGTCTGAAAAGTAAATACACTTGTTTATTTTCTCAGGTGTTTATCTTAAATTCTTACTGAACAGTGCAATATCCATAGTCAAAGTCATGCAAGCTTAGATTAAGATTTTCCCTTGACAAGGGTGCTTTCCCATAGCTGTAGGTGAGAAATTTGTCATGGGAATGTCCGATCAGCTTTAAAATCTTCCACTTTGTTAAGGAAAGCCTGAAAGTTTAATAAAAGCAGACACTTGCATTTAAATGTGCTTTGGTAGCAATCCCCTTGAGAGGTGGTTTTCTGTCAGTCCTCTTCTGGGGTCGCAGGATGACTGATGAGTCCTTTTTTTCAGAGACCTCATGACCTTTTTTTTTTTTTTTCTCTCTCCACGAAAGCCTGTGAAAATTTGGGGTGATTGTGAACTAAAATAGCCAGACTTACAGAAAACTGCCTCCTCTGCAGTCATCCTCCCTCAGTGTACTCGGGGTTTTCCTCATTCTTTGATTACAGGAAGAAAAGTGGGATTCTTTGTTGTGTGTGTAGGCCTGCCCCCTTTACTCACTCTGCCCCTAATATTGCTGAGACAGTCTTGCAGTACCCTCAGACATATTGATGCCAGTGGTTCTGTTAAGAGTTCTGCTATGTGCAGTGATTTTTGGATCTCTTTTAAATTGAGAATGTAATTAAAGTAAGTGCAGTACCTCAGCGAGGCACAGCTGGGTTTTGTTTGTTTTTGTTTCCAAGACATGGAGCTCTCTCAGTATTAACCATCTTTATGCTCTATAACCTTTGTGCTGAAATCTTTGCTCAGTGTATACAACACTGAACTGAACAAAAGAGAAAATTCTTTAAAAGTATTTTATTGCAACAATAATGGCAAATTACATGTGCACATAAACACACAAACTACAGAGGCAAATTTCTGTGCACACTGTGAACTTTTTTCTTGTCTCCTGGAAAGGTATGCTGTTTTCCTCTCATTTATTTTTGTAAAGAATTAACATTCAAAAGTTTTGCCCCAGAGCCCAGGTGATTTAAACAACTGAAGGCTAGACTGCTTTGTTAGGAATTCTGCTATAGCTTTTCTCTTCTTCTTCAGCTGTCTGTGTTGCAGCTACATCAGCTGTCTGTGTTGCAGCTATGATAACTTTACCAATGATGTTTGCAAAAGCTGTGGTACCAGATGGAAGGGTGAAACATGATGCCCTTCGCCTCTCCACGATCAAGTGGGCCTGGCTCAGACCCATGCAGAAGAAATGCATCAGATTTGCCCAAATGATGTAACATTCTTGCTGTCAAAATGTTGCCATCACACCAGCATGATTTTTGGATTCAAAGTCACAAGCACGGTTTCAGATACTGGAACACTTATTTCATGCTACTCATTCTCCAAGCTCTGCAAGAGTGCACTCTTGGCTGCTGACTATATCAGCTCAGGTATTTTTTCCTGATATTACTGTTTCAGAGGACCATATGAAATCAAGGAAAAGAATGTGATCCTAACTTGTTTTTCCTTCATTTCCCCCATTAATCTTATCAAGTAGCCTGCAGCTGCAACTAATAATGTTGATATTTTTCCAGCAGAAAATGAGCTGAGGTCATCAATTCTGTGTATGGATTATCCTTGGAAAATACTAGATGAAAACCAATATGTGCTGGATCTGGATGTGTAAATCAGTAAGACAGCCATGATCACATATCTGTCTTTCTACGTTCTTGTGGGTGGAATTGCATACAGGTAAGAGACTCAGCACTGGAAGTACTGCTCAGCATTTTTCTACAATGACATGTGATCTATCTTACATGATGGGAGTTAGTGAAAATAAGTAGTTCTGGTGGTGGCAGCAGAAATTGAACCCAACACTCTAGTTATTTCCTTAATTCCAAGAGTTACTCTTTTTTTTTTTTTTTTTCCTAGTTTTGGATTTTATTTCAGTTTTTAATATTGTGAAATATAAATGTCACAGTGAAAGAAAAGGCAGCCTGAGGCCTATCTGTACCTTCAGAGATAATAAAACAGCATAATGAAGGCTGGAATTTTTGTTGTTGTTTTGCGTGGTTTAATCACTTGAGAAGATGTTAGTAAATAACTCATCTTGCACTCTGGAATTCAAGACAATTGCTGAAAAGTATTATGTTGTGAATACTTCCTTTACTTTCATTTAGTTTAAGGCAAAACACATTACAAATACCTGATAGTAGCCATTTATGTATGTTTTTTAGTACTTCTGTCTATAACGTGGCATTACACTATATCTTGGCACTCAAAACACTTCCTGAAAAATGCCTTGAGACTTTTGGGTCAGAACAGGGGATGGTGGGATGGTGGCAAGAGGTTGGAAATTTAGATTTAAAATGCTATATAACTTATTTTCAGAAACACTTAAAATGTGACTGATTATCAGCAGGCTAATGACTCTTTTTGGTTGTTTGTTTCACTTCCTATGGAATTTACAGACTTGTGCTAAGGTAGTTTTGCTTACTACTCACAAAAAAATGAAGTTCTTATGACCTACTAACTACTTTTTGTTCTGTAATGAACAGCTGGGAGAACCCCTTCGAGAACAGTAGGTCTTCATAGTCTAAGTTGACGTTTTAGTTGTTAGTGGATATCTAGAAAGAAGTTTTAACTTAGACAGTAGATCACTAATTAGAACCTTTTAATTCTCTCCTTCAGAGCTACTTTTTTAGCACATCTAGTTAAGATTGAACACCGGAGAAGCACTGCTGTAGAAATGGGCTTTGTGTCATGTTGGCTTCCTGTTTAAAAAAAACCACAGAAGATCAATTTTAAAGAGACAGCAACAAAGTGATGACAAAGTGCCAAGTGCCATCTGCCCTTATTCACCGGATTGAACAAGAATTGGATAAAGAAGAAGATGAGCTAATGGTTTTCCTATGCCGAGACCTTGCTCCTGACTTAGCTACTACAGACCTTAGAGAGCTGCTAGTGGCTTTGAATGAGAGGGAGAAACTGTCTCTGTTTGGCTTGTGTGAGTTGTTGTATAGAGTTAAGAGGTTTGACATCCTGAGGAGGATCTTGAAGACTGAGAAGGCAACAGTGGAAGCTAACCTTGCCAGGTGTCCCAGACTTATCTCTGATTACAGGTAATGTATGTTTTTCAGATTTCAAGGCTACTCTTTTATTCAAAATGCTTTCCTCCCCCCCCTCCTCCCTCCTCCCCTTTTTACTTGTTGAAATTGTCAGGTCGTGATGAAAGAGTAGTAGAAAGGGGCATCATATATATAAATTATAGTGAAAAGAGTATTTAAAGTTTAGTTCCTAAAGTAAGTTTGTGTACTTTCTCTTAAGTCATGACTTTACAAGCATAAGGGTGATTGTTAATGGATGGCAACAGTTATGTTTGCTCAGCTCTGGATGAGCAGGTAGAAATTATATTTAGCAGAATAGAATCATAGCATCATTATGGTTGGAAAAGACCTTCAAGATCATCAAGTTCAACGATAAACCCATCACCACCCTGCCTGTTAAACCATGTCCCTAAGCACCTCAGCAGAATGTTATTAGTGATTTTTTTTTTTTTTTTTAAGTTTGCTTTGAGCTTGTAATGTGATACAGCTTTTCTCAGGTAGCCTGTCTGTAACTACATTCTGCTCTTTAGTCTTAAGAGCCTCATTAGCTTTAAGAAACTCTGGTGGTTTTCTTTCAGAGACTCCAGAAAGAAATAAATGTACTCATAAGGAGGATTTCCTTGTGTTGACTTGTGAAAGAAAAACAATCCTGAATCAGATTTTTTAAAAGTTGAGAGAAAACAGAATAGCAGAACAAATCTTCATTTCATGTGTGTTGAAATGTGAAGGAGACCTCTGTTTCACCAGCAATGGCTATTACATAGGCAATCTGCCATTATCTGTTCTTGTGTTTGGGGATGCTTTTCACCATTTAATGCTTCCTATATATTTTAATGTGTTTGTGATGGTCTATCATATGGCCAGGTAGCTCTGTGAAAATGTATTTCATGATGTCCTAGTGTGCCAGAAAACAATCTGCATATCACTGCCTTCTGAAAGAAGCTGAAATTGGTATTTGTATAATTCAGATTTCAGTTGGTAAATTGTGTTCTGGTTGCTGCTCTGATTACAATTCTGTTGTATAATAATTGGCTTTAAGGGAGTTAGAACTGAATGATGATTTACAAAACAGTTCAAAATAATAGGAAATAATTATGAGATAAATTTGAAAATAAGTATTGATTTTGGATCTAGAAAATGAATTTTTTTTTTCTTGATATGGAGCAATTGTAGTTGCAGTATTCCTAAGAGTTGCCTCAGCCAGCTGCACAGAATACAGAATGAGTTAACATTGGCCGATGAGTTCCCTTACATTAGTGTCTGTTTGCTAGGCTATAGTTACTGTGATGGCCTCAGCTCTATCTCGAGATGTAAGCAGAGACAGGAACAGAAATTATGTATCTTAATTTCCAGTACTGAATCCTCTTGTTTAAAAATAGTTGTTATAGAAATATGCAGGAACGGATGACCAAGAGTAGGTGTTTTGTAAATGGATTGTGGAACAGAGTACAGTTCGTTCCTGTTGTTTAATTAGAAATGGTGCATTGAGATGAACATGGGAGAAGATGGGGAGATAGGCAAGGGTGGGATCTTGCTGGAAGCTCATCCTTTATAAATTTTCAACTTCATTTCAGGGTGTTAATGGCAGAGATTAATGAGAATCTGGAAAAAGAGGAAGTCGATTCTCTTGTTTTCCTACTCAGAGATTATGTACCTCGTATGAAAATGGGAAAAGATAAGGTAAATTCTCTCTCCTAGCCTTCTACTCTAGAGCAATGAGAGATTAAAGAGGAATGTGTCTGGACTTTTTTTTTTCACCCCTGCCCAAGTAGTAGTTGTAAAAGAAGTTAGAGAAACAGTAAGGCAGAACAGGGAAGGGTTGCAACAGTGCATGGTATTACCATGAATCTCACAGGTGGAAGGCATAAAATAAAGTGTTTCTTCAGTGTTTATGATCTGCATGTTCACATATGTAGGATCTCAAATATACCTTGACTTACTACTATTTGTTTGTGCTCTGTTTCGTTTAGAAAAGAGTAGTTTTAACTAAGTCATTCCCAGACTAGTTGCATTCTAAATCTCTGCTTCTGAGAGCTCCGAGAAAGAAGTGATTCAGTAGAGAGGATTCAGAAAACTCATCCATTGGGCACAGGAAAGGGCGGGGGGAAAGAAAGATGGTTGACTTTGTAGAAAATACTTCCTCAAAAACTTTTCTTTTTTTTTTTTTTTTTTTAAGATTATTTGGCTCTCATTTCCAATCATTTCCTCTCTTTTCCTATGATATAGCAGAGGGCTGTTTTCCAGAGTATGAGCTAAAATACTAAGGAAGGGTTATGTGTATAATTCCTGAATATACAATCTTTACTACCTCATCGCATTATTTCCCTAGTGGACTTACTTTTCCCAGAGTTATTGCTAGAGAGCAAATTACTAGTAGGACAGTCTGTAGTATTTTTTTTTTTTTCCCCCTCTTGCTGTTCTAGAGTTTTATAGCCCTTGTGATTGACCTAGAAAAACTAAATTTGGTGGCTCCTAATCATCTGGATTTGTTAGAAGACTGTTTTCAAAACATTCACAGAATGGACCTGATTAGGAAGATTCAGAAGTACAAACAAGAAGGTAAA
>VZSV01000046.1:4251813-4262785 GCA_013398735.1 Nothocercus julius
TTTTTTTTTTTTTTTTTTTTTTTTTTTTTTTGGGGGGGGGGAGTGCCATATCTTAAAAAATTATTGAAATAAATTGAAAATAAAATGAAAATTTAAAAAAATGAAAATAAAAAATTATTGAAATAGCTTTCATAACTATTTAATGGATTATATAGTTTATTTGTGAGAAGAGTTATTGAAGACACTAGTCAGCTCTGGTGGCCAGGGTAGTGCAGCTGTGTTCTCTCTACCGGAACACAGACAAAATGTGTGTCCGTTTTGTTTGCCATACAACTGTCTGTACTAGGAAGTTTTTGTGTCAGTTTGATTATGGACATCTCCATCAGGCCAGACAGCATGTTGTCTAGTTAGTGCCAGCTTCCTAACATGAGTATTGTGTTCTTTCTGGAAACGAATTATAATTCTCAAATACAGTGATTTTTAAAAAGTAATTAGCTGAATTTTCTCAGCGTAGGGGAGAGATTTTTGTTGTTGTCACAAGTAATGTAGACTGTGTTCCAAATAACATCTTTCTAAATGATTTGGCCTCAAAGAGGTGTCACTGATGCCTGCATGTTGAGATTAAATACATATATTTTAACCACAGCAGAACCAGTCCATATATCAATTCAGGAATCAGGACCAATGTCACACAAGGTATGTGCATGTGCTTATGTATATTTATAAATCTCCCTATATATCCATTAGTTTTCATTGAGTTTGAAGTTTCCTGTAATTGCATGCAAACAGAATGCGTACATCTCTGTTTTCCTGTGACATAAGCAGGTTCTATGAATTGCTCTTAGAAGACAACTTTACTATGAAATATTACCTGCTAATATGCAATCAACAGTGTGCAAAAAGCATGCATAAATGATATGAATGCAGAACATGTATATTCATGAGTAGAGGCTGAGTCAAAACTCGTTGGAAGTCAGACCTCTTTCATTTGTTAGAAATGACAAGGCTTCTTTGTGTGCAAAAATAAAGGTTTATGCAAGAAGCAAGTCTGTGAGTTGAAGGAGCATCACCAATTTTATATTTGCCCTTTCACTTTCTTTAGGTGTTCGACGATCAATACAGAATGCAGAGTCAGCCTTTAGGAATATGCCTGATAATAGACTGTATTGGCAATGACTCAGGTAAGTATCTGGAAATTGAAGATTCTTTTATTGTTAATCTGAGATAGTTAAAATGACTTCATAAAAAGAGTATGATGTAAATCTACCAGTCAGACTGTGGTCATGTTGTTTTAATCAGCCAGTCTGCTATTTATAGTAAGTCTTCTAAAGTAAAGAATTGAAACGTCCAATCTGAAACTCCTAACTACTGCGATTAAAAAAAAAAAAAAAAAAAAGTTTGCTTTTTAGGTTCAGAGACTCTGACCGAAAGAATTTGGGTGGGAAATTGATGTTCAGAAAAGGGGAAATAAATGGTTTTCAGAGAGCCAATGAAGTCGTTCAGCTATACTCATACAGCAGGTTATTGCAAGGCATAGTAAACAAGATGTTTCACACCATTTAAAAAGAAATGCAGTTGCACTTGAAGCATAATCATATTGGTTACCACAAATTTTGCGTAGCTGACAATACATAATCATAATGCAACTAGGCCTCTAATGTATCTTACACAGTTTAATCGAAACTATCATCATGGTTTTAGAGGGTAAGGAAAAGGTTAGTTTCTTTTCTCTTGATGAAGTTAAAAATTGCACAAAGAATTAAAGATGTTTTAGTTAAGGTTTAAATATTTCTGTTTGCAGTTTTAGAATTGAAAGCTATTGCGTAAGCTGAAACCTCTTTAGTCAGTAGAGCACTTGGAGCTAAAAATAAAAATGGAGAGAATGAGAATACTTGCAGTCAGTTCTGTAATACACTAGGAGATGTGGGGGAAGAGGGTTTTGTGGGCATGTGTTTTATGTTTCTTGCAACTAATTGCCCACACAGACCAACCTACAGTTCTTAATACCATAGTAGGAGAATAGATGCAGACCACAGACACAGCAAGGAAGCTTTTGCCATTTGTTTAACAATATATTTTACAACAGTATATTTTAGAACAATGTATAAAACAAGATACTCGGCTTTCTAGGAGGGTGCCAGCAACCAGAAAAATTCACAGTCCTGCTATGAGTAGGGAAGTGGGACAGAAGAAAGCACTGAGCTCAGCTACGTGTAACTGGGCAGCATTCCCTGGGATCCCTTTTTCTCTCTCCTGTCAGGCTCATGAACTATCTCTGGCAAAAATAAAACAAAAATACAGAGAAAAAGAAAAAGTATAGAAACTAAATTATTCATAATAAACATGGCTCTACTTCTACTCTCAATAAAATTATGTCTGTTTTTTCTTTTCCTCTTGAGATTGAACCGCTCTGATGTGTTGCCTTCTGCTTTACCTCCCAGCTCTTCTCTCTTTCTTGCTAGAGTTAGAGTACAACCATTTTTTTGATGTAAGAAACTAATTATATAGCCTGTATCTGGAAGGCAACATGATAGTCTGGTCCAATACCAAGATACTTGCTGTCATAGAATGAGTGGTGTTGGGGATGACAGGGTTTAACACCTGAATAGAGTTACGTGTGAAAGATCATGTCCCATCACGCTTTGCTACAAGTTGTGGTCTGCTACTGAGAGAGAAAAAAAAGGCATTGCTAGAGAAAACGCAGTTGTGGAAAGTAGAAGAGAACCCAAGGTTTGAAAATGGCTTGGTCTTTAATGGGATGTGAGCATGTGCTCATCAGCCTTACTGAGCACCAGAGTTTAGCTGAGCCAAGCCTGAGTGCTTAAATGAAGCAGTAAGTAGGAAAAGTAAGCAAAGTGCATAGGCTTGCATAGACAGGAAGAAAAAATTGCCAAGTCAGATCAGTCACAGCTGCATAAATTTAGATCTGCACTTCCTTAGAAGGCACAGGCTTCTTTGCACAAGCAATGTAGTATGTACTAAATTTAAAGATGAATACATTATTTAAAAATCAGTAGATGTGCTCTTTATGTGTTCAGGTGGTGATTCAGTATTTGCAAAAGAACAAGAAGAGCAAGTGTGGTGGAGGAAGAATCTGTTGACTGGAGAGGACAAAAATGGGTTAACAAGTCAGCATCTGGCATATCAGATGCACCTGAAAATTATGGCCCAGCTACTGGTGTGCTCACTTGAACTCAAAGCAAGTCTTAGTGTTTCTCATTCTCTGTGCACGTCTGCATTGCATGAAGAACCAATTACAGCATTTTAACCTTCTGACAGAAAGCCAGACTTTCACTGAAATTCATTCCTGTTCTGGTGAGACCGAATAAGTATATCATATTTTTTAAAGGAGTCTTCAGAAAGTAATTGACTCTATTTTAGAGTTTTTCATGCTACTTCTGAGGTCTGAAAATATAAAAGATAAAGAAGAGAGCAGGGAGAATACATTAGGAATCATATCTGCAATGTGCAGATGGGTAATTGGTTATCTGCACTGAGACTGTAGCTCTCCCAAGATTTAATTGGAGGAAGCAGAATCAACATTGTAGGATGATGTAGGATTAGGGACTGCAACCTTTGAAAATCATGCCCAGTATAAACAGTGCAAATTTATTAGATGTGGATAAAGTTCAAACTGAAATACTGCTTGCTATTTTATAATGATGGTTTTAAGATGATATAGGAGTTTGTATCTTCCTGTACATAATGTATGCACCAGTGATAGAAGTTACAGAAAAAGTACTAGTTTCTGTAACTCTGGCTTTCTAAATGCACGCCTGCCCTCTAATGGATGAAGTGCCTCAGCTAGTAGGTATTTGCTAAAGAGTACTAATACTAAATTGCTCTTGGACAAAAATATCTCAGTACCAGCTCCTGTCTTCCACTTGAATTTTGAAGACTTATTTTGTTGTAGATAGAGCAGATTTTCCCGTATAATTACGAAACAAAAAAAAAAAAGTCAGGAAAGTCTTCTGAAAAATTTAATCAGACTAACAAAACAGGAAGAAAATTCTGCAATCCTTGTTCATTACCTAACTGTAGGGGTAGAGTTTGTAGAATTGCTGTTTGTCTTTTGTTTTTGCTGAGCAAATTTGAGTTCTGTTCTCTGTTTTCACCACCTGTGTCTCTCAAAGAGAACACCATGGTAGCAGAGCTGTTATTTTGCTACCAGTTACCTCTGAAGTAGCACGGTCCTTTGCCTCTGCTAATTAGGGATTGCTAAAATTCTGAAGTCAAGAAAAACATCTTGCTTCCTATGTTTATACAGTACTTATTTTCTCCTGTCATTGTATTAGAAAGTGTTTTTGAGCAATATATATATATATATAGAGAGAGAGAGAGAGACAGAGAGTGTGTGTATATATATATGTATATATATACACAGTTTATAATAAAGGTGTGTGATGCTGAAGCTCTAAGTCAGAGTGGTAGCTTGTAGTTCACAAAACAGTTAAATGTGTGTTGTTTTAACTTCCGTTTTGACCACCATGAATTTTGTTTCACTCCCAAATTGATGAACATTCAAAGTAGTTACTGAGAGCATAGTGTGCTTTCCTGCAGTACACGTTAATACAAATGTAACTATGTTAAATTTTGATTTTGGCTATCTACAGTTTTATTTTCTAACACATTCAGAATGCATCAGCAGCAGTTGTTCAGCTTTTCATTGCTAAAAATTTCATTCTGTCACTAGGCTTGTCACAGTTTAGGGTCCATTCTTCATTTAGAACTCTTCACTTAAAGTCAGTTTTATTCAATAGCACGTATGAATGACTGTTGCAGGTTCCTGTTTGACTGAAAGAGAGCCTCTGTTTTGTTTTGTTTTTCTATTAATTCCATGATAATAAGCATTCAGATTAATTTTGACAAGTTAAAGTGAAACAGACTCCTATACTACCCATTCCTCTCCTTTACAAGCCTGTTTTCTGTGAAGAGTTTTCTAGTGTCTTCTCTTGCCTGATATTTTAAGTCCTAATATCAGTTCCCTGGGATACTGTCAGTAAACAAAAATGTGCAAAAATTGGTGGAATTAGATTATGTGCCACGTATTAGTGTGTCTGTTGTCATGAAGTATATAACTCTTAGGAAAGATAAAATGCATATAGTACCATAAGTATGTACTGAGCAACTAATGTGAAGGCTCTTGGGTTTTCAGGTGTTGTGATGAAATGAACATCTTATTTCCAGTAGTGATCTACTGTAAATACTTTTCTCCTTCAGGAGAGTTGAGATTGAGTCTTGATTTAATTATATCTTCCTTTTCTTCCAGATGTGTTGGAAGAGACCTTCAGAGACTTAGGCTATGATGTTCATTGTTTCAGACATTTAAGTATGGACACCATGAATCAAAAATTGCATGAATTTGCGAGGTTGCAGAAGCACAGAAATTGTGACAGTTTCATCTGCATATTGGTCAGCCGGGGCAGCCCTCAGAGTGTGTTCTGTACGGACCAGACCTTTCCTGGATTCCCATTAGAACGAGTAAAGAAATACTTCACTGCAGACTCCTGTCCTGAACTCCTAGGAAAACCAAAGCTCTTCTTCATTCAGAGTTACATTGTGCCAGAAAATAAGCAAGGATGTACTAGTCTGTTGGAAATAGATGGGAATGATGATAACATCATTTCTAATGCAAAAATACCATGGAAAGTTTCTATCCCCCAAGTAGCAGACATCTTTTGGAGTCAGTGCAAGGTGGATGTGTCTACACTAGAAAGGTCTCCAAGTTCATCCTCGTATTACCTACATTGTCTGGCTGGGCTACTCCGCAATCCCCATAAAAGGTAAATAAAAGAACTCTTTTTCTAGAACACATTATCGTCATAGAGGAGGAGCTGCGTTCACTTTTATCCCTTCTAGTCCTGAAGTGTCCTTATGCTGTGTCATAGGATAAAAGGAATGATGACACAGGAAAGTACTGCAGAGTAGGAGTGAAGCTTCTCATTCTGGATGGTAAGATGAAAGTGTGTTATGGGACTGTGGCTTGCAGAATGTGAAGAGAAGGACCTGACCTTCTAGATTTCGGTGCTTCAGACAAGCACTCAAAATTTTTCTTCTCCAAAATAGAAGGTGCATGTAGGGCAATTGTCAGATTAAGGACTGGCTCTTCAGCCATTAAGAAGGGCTCAGCTTGCAAATATAAAAAGCCTGAATCTGTGGGAGAATGACTGTTGAAACAGAAGGATTTTTTTTTTTTTTTTTTTTTTTTTTGAGATATAATTCACCCTCCCTTCAGGATCCACAAGATTGACAGTTTGAATCTTGATTATCCAAAGATATTATCAAAAGAGATTTGAGTAAGAATGAGATGTATTTGCATATATAACTTTACCAGCAGAACTTTTCATCGTCCATTTGGTCTACCAGTCAGGTAGCTACCAGTCTAAGGTAGCTGCAGGTCAGCAGTTAGTACCTTTTCACAATCTTAAAATCTTGTGACCAAATCACAAGTCACCAGGAATGGAGAGCATAACAGATACCACAGTAATTTGGGATATAACATATACTCTCAAAAACGCATATTCAACCTTGGACTTTATAAATGTAATATCTTTGTTAAAGACTAAAACTCAACTTTCTTATTGCTGAGTTTGAAAGTATCTTTATCTTATGAGTTCTTAACTGGTGTTCTGCTTCATTCTCTAAAGAAAGGTTGTGTTTTCTCTTGCTGCAGGAAACTCTCTATTTTAGACATCCATACAGAACTGAACAGAGAAGTCTATGAGTGGAACAAGACCATTGACCCAAGCCAGCAATACTCACTTCTGCTCCAACACACATTGAGGAAGAAACTTTTTCTTTCTCCTACTTAAAAAAGTAGGAAAGTACCTGTCTGAAATACCTTAAAAAAAACTATATCCAAACACCTTCATAATACTCAAGCAGTGTTACTGCCTTTGTACCTCAAGTGCATGTTGCTTCTGAACCTGGGGGTTTAGAAGCGTTTTGAGGGGTATAAGGCACTAGATTCAGTATTTTAATAGAGAAGTCTCAGAAAACATGGATAAGAATGGCAGCTAAGAATGCAGTATTAAACTGCAACAGATCTTGTGACCAAATGCAACAGCTAAACAGAATGAAAGAACTCTAAACCATTGCTATTGGAAAATCCAAGCTATTGGATTTTTCAAGGTTCTGTGTTTTTGTTGATATTTTTTTCTGTTTTTTTTTTTTTTTAGGGATACTTATTAGCTGTGCACTGATGAGTACTCTTTTGATGTTTAAAGCAAAGACTACCATGCAAACCACTAATACAAGTACAGCACCTACTATGCCTTCCCAACAACTCCCATTCCCCAACAACTCCCATTCCCCTATAATAAAGTAGTTCTGGTCTGCATACCTCTATAGACTGTAGGAAAAGAGAAAAAAGGAGAAAAGTTATGTTTTAAATAATTCACATCCCATGTGCCTGCTGCATTAGAGCTTTTGATTCATCCAGAATCCTTGTCCTCAGTACTCCACAGCACATAAGTGTTGTATGTTTCTAAATTGGACTTTTTTTTTTTGTGGTTGCCTTTGTCCTTCTGAAAAAGACATGATAGAAAATTGCCTAAAACATAGCAGTCTTTTCTTAAATGACATTTGAATTATCAAATGTGAACATCCAGAGTTCAGTTGATCTGAACGCTATATAACACTACAGCTTAGGTGAGACATTGAGATGTATTGTTGCTGAATTTATGGCATATTTCTCTTTCCTAAAACAAGCCACTTGCAGAATTTCAATATGCTTATAGTCTTCCTGTCCAAGAAGAAATTTCAAGACCTTGGCTTGCCTTGCTTTGTTTGGGGTATAGTTATGCCATGCATTGTTATGGCACGTATGTATTTCATGTGTGCAAAAAGAAAAGTATTTTTTGATAGTATACTATATGCTAGTTTCTTGAGTTTTAAAAAAATGCAAAAAAAAAGAAAAGATGTTTTATTATATAGCTGCATTGGATTTGAGCTCAGATGTCCTTATCTATAATTTTACCAACAGTACATTCCATTGCCCGCCAAGTCTCACAGGCAGCTAGCAGTAGTATATTGCTGCTAATTATGATGGCATAGCAATGAAATTTATTCTGGTAGCAGTGGAAACCATATTTCTCAAGTTTTGTTCAGAGAGGAAAAACAAAGATTTTTCTAAGTAACTTTCAAAATTGAAACTAACATTCACTTTTATTTGGCAAAGAACAGATAGCTGTATCTGATAAGCATAATCTGATACATATATTTATATATATATATTTGATAAGTATCTGGTGTTTCCTTTTTATGTAATGTAAATCCAGCCTCTTGTATAAGAGGTTCCCAGGCTGCTGTTTGAGGACTGTTGGAGTGTACTAAGAGAAGAAATCCAGTGAACAAGTTTTACCCTATATTCTTTCTTTAAGCCTCCATATACAGTTTTAAGATTGAGCATATATATATATATATTTATTTATGTTAAAATATCATTTTGTATAATACATTCACTGAGCATTTTATATCATTGAATCTTCACTCTTGCTGTCCCTTTTTAAAATTTTATTTGCATGTTAAATTCAGGATGTGAAATACATAGTTGTGATTGGAAATTTTTGCATAGTTTAGAAAAATACTTACCTTATGTTATAAGCCTGTGCATACTGTACTTTTTTGGTATCTTTCAACTTCACAAGCTGGTGTGTCTTTTTAATAAAAGTATATAGAAACTTAGAATTGGGAAATTTAACACAATTTTATGTTAAATCTTGGCTACAGGTGCTGTTTATTTTGGTGTAATTCTGTGTAAGCACAGGCTTAATAAGAAAAAAAGATAGAAAAATGGCTTTTGCAAAATCCAGACATTCTTTAAAAGCTTGATCTCCATAAATGTTAAAATGCTAAATCCTGTTTCATGATTATCAACCTTGATACAAATGTATCATAGTGGTGGTGTGGAGGAATTCAGTTCTTCCATTGTATTGCTTACTTTGTGAAAAAATGGCCTTTTAAATTGGTGGTTCTTCTAAACTAGCACCGTATTATTATTTCTGTCTTTAAAAATATTTTGTGTCTTAAAATTGAGTTTGTAAGTATTCCAGAGACTCAAATAAAGAACTTGGTGCTTTGCAGCACCAGAATGGTCTGTATTTTATGTTATAGGTAATAAAAATGGCATTCATTTCTAACCTCTAGTATTTAATATACTACCTAGCTTGGAATAAAATACAGCAAATGTAACTTTGAAATTTTACCTTGCTCATATTTCGTGGTTTAAGAGGAAAATTATAACATGACTGAAAAAGTTGGTTCCTATAGTATCTGGTAAATGATGCAGATCATATAGATCAAATAGAGTCTGTTCTGTGGCTGTAGAAATAAGATATATTTCCTAATTATTGTACACATACATGATAATAAATATGATTTCACTTCACAGATTAATTTTTCTCTCCTTTCCCCTATTAGTCTTTACATATGATGAGCACTTTGCTGGTTTGTGGACACCAAAAACAGGGAGAATGGAACCAAGAGGAGGCAGAGAGGTGAGGGAAAAGAATACTGAAAGCAGGAACAAGAAGGGGCATGGTAGGAGGAACCAAGAGAAGAAAAGGTAGGGGAAGTAAGATCTGTAGGAGAAATACAACAACAAAATTGGAAAGACAGGGAAGACAAGAAAAGAGTAAGAGAGAAAGGAAGTGAGAATAATATATAGTGCATATTCTTACAGGATCCAACAACTTTCTGTGTGTAAATAACTATTTACTAAATATCAGTGATAGGATGATAGTTTTATGACAGTGTAAGTTGGAGAGGGGGATTCAAGAAGTATACCTGTTCTTCAATTTATGACAGTGTAAGTAAGATCTGTCTTATTCCTTAGGAAATGAAGGGGAAAAAAAATAGAGACTATTCTAAAGAATTCTGGCAGTAAAAAAAGCAAAAAGTTTCTGTGTTTGGCTGCTTAGATATATTGGTGATTATAGTTCCCCAAATTTGTGGGAATGTTCCATGTATCACGCAGCATTCATCCATGTCAGACACTGAATTTCAACATGGGTGTCTTGGTCCTCTGAAGATTCTTAGCCCAGTAGCTGATAGTACTTACTCTGTAATCATACAAGTCATAGGCAGTATTTATTGTCTTGATGCTTTTTCAGGAGTGGCATATCGATTAATTGTATTGTAAAAACTAACAGTGATGAAGCTGATGTTTGCTAACATACAGAAATTTTGTGATGCCCGTTGTTGTCTGTCATTCCCCCCATTGCTTTCTGTACCCATGGCTATATGGGGTAGGGACTGTCTGGTTTTGTTTTCCTGTGCACCTGAACTTTGAGTTTGGAAACTGACTGGGTGCAGGGCCTGGATGGCATCAAGCTGTGCACACAGCACAGATCTGTTACTGGTGCAATTAATTGTTACCAAACTCCCTTTCAGTAGCCAAAAGAAAAGGGAAAAAAAAACCCTCCATGATACATCCAAAATTAAACTAAGGTGTTAGACTGCAACATAAGCAAAAGATAGTGGAGGGTTTTCATGGTTGTGAGCCAAAATGTAGTTTTCTGAACTTGCTGTTGAACAAAATAAAGTAAGCGACTCTTTCCGCCCCAAATTGTCAGCGCGGGGAACATGAGGCCCTGCGGCACTGAGCTTCATGTGGCAGTGCACATGCGGATGCAGCACACTGCACATCTGCTGCACAGGCCCCTTTCAGCCCTTCATTAGAAGTAGCAGTGATTGTTGCACACAGCAGGGTCACTACGAGCTTTATGTGACACTGCATAGGCATTATTTTCCAATATGCACAGCTTTACATTTATGACATGCAATGTAGTGGTGTTCCTAAAAAAAACTCCTCTGTGGATGGCCTTGTGTTGTATTGCCTGCTGTATTTCTAATTATGTTCCTTTTAAACTTTATCTTCCATACGAAATTATTTGACAGTGTCTCTCTGTGCCTCTATCAAAAAAAAAAACTTCACCTCTTTTGTTAGAGGACAGATAAAAAAAATGACAACAAAACGAAACGCTGTTGCTCCTAAATTATAAACGTAGGGGTTTCAGGCTCATTTCCTCCC
>VZSV01000046.1:4263241-4307513 GCA_013398735.1 Nothocercus julius
GTTAGAGGCACGGATCTAGGACTTTCCCGTGTGTTGGTGTGGTGCCTGGTAACTTTAACGGTAAATGAGTGAGTCGGGGGAGCAGGGAGGTCCTGCCCGCTATGTGTTTTGGTGTTGGATGGGTAGATAGCATTTGTCTTGGGTTTTAATAATTTTACAGGAATAGGGAGAGTTTGCTGTGTTTTTCCTCTTCTACTTCAGGAGTCTCTCACCACAATGTTTTTGAAAATGCTTGTGAAATGCATGAAGTGGTAGAGTGTTCTAGAAACAGAGCAACGATAAGGTGAGCTCTGCCTTGGGGCTGTAAATCTGCACTGTCTCCTCTCGCAGCAGTGCTAGGAGGCAGCAACAGCCCTGCCTGCCCTCAGTGCAGAGGGGAAGGAAGAGAAGTCGGAGCCACTAAACACAGCATAGGTTCAGTGTCCGTGAGGGTATTTGGAACCCAGGAGGAGTTTTGAGTGAAAGGCTTTCGGGGGCTTTGACTGGATGATCTTTAGAGGTCCCTTGCAACCTCAACCATTCTGTGAAAGGTGGCTGGAAGGATATTACAGAATTGTTTTTCTAATGTAGATGAAAAAAATGGTGCTGGATCTTGTTTCATTTAGTTTTGATGGTGAAATGACTGCTTACACCTGACTTACACACAACTTGTCCCTGTTCTTTTACAGTTATGATTCAAACTGGCTTGGTCAAAGTTATTTTCTTTAAATTCCAAATAGAAATAAATTCAATTTGAACATGATTTATATAGACGGGAATCAATTTAATCTATATTAATCTGCTAAATTTAGTTGATTAAAGCATCTAGATGGGGTTTGAAACTAGCCTAGCTATATGAATTTAAAGCCTGATCTAATATGAAGTTACAATTTTATGTGTGTAGGTAGGTGACTGAAATCTGAACCTTTTTGATAGCAGCCTGTTTTTTAAGTGAATAAGCTGTCACAATACCCAGGATTTCATTTGATGAGAGAGAAAAAACATGAGTTAGTAACCTGTGAGAGAGTAAGCTTGAATACAGGCCAAAATAATACATTTTTGTGGGTTTCCACAATCTCTGACTCATGATTAAGGGGCAATAGGGGATTCAGGATTCCTGGGTTCTATCAAACCAGTTGTTTGAAATCAGAATTGCTGCTTGCATCCTTAACTGAGTGTCAGGACTTGGGAGTCTATTTCCTGTGTGCCCTTAAACACAAGAGTGGTCTCTTCCTGGCACCGTCCACATGTTAGAATGTTCTTTGTGATTTATTTGCTGACCTGTCCTCCCAGATGCTTCATAGGCTTTGAATTGAGAGCTTCTGTCTGTAAGTTCACATCACTATTTTTTTTTTTTCTGCTGTTTCTCATGTAGAGAGCATTGCTACTTCCAGCTACACACAATGATCTACCTGGCTCATGGGCAGAAGGCATCTTTCTTACAAACAAGCACTTTCTTACAAATCAGAACAGGCTTCCCTGCATAGCCTCACTCAGGTAGAAGAAAGCTGCCTAAGCTACACGGAGGAAGTTGGTTTAGCAGCAGGATGGTTAATCTCTAATGCATTTCAGTAGCACTGAGTTGCTTGTACAGACCCCCTTTAGATTGATCTCTTGCCACATTTTATTAGGCAGTCCTCTAAGGATAGTTTTAGGGTTTTCCTGTGCCAAATAGAACAGGCAGTCTGGTTGCAGGATTTAACTGGCAGTATATGGGAGTATTTGCAGCTTCAGCCTGGATGTCAGAGTTGAAACAGAGGAACATCTGCTTGCTGCACCGGCAGAGCCCTCAGACTGCAGCTCAAGGAACACTTGGGATTTTTACCACTGCGCTCTTTCCACTGAGAGTTGTAATAGCATTAAATGGAGGGACTCTTCCCAGCCACAGTGTATAGGAACAGAGTTGCAGTTGTGAGAGAGAAGGCAGTGGTGGTCTCCTTCCTGTGGATTGAAAGTCGATGCAAGCATATAAAGTAATTTAGGTTGGGAGAAGAATTCTCCTGAGGTCGTCTAGCTCTGCTTTCTGCTCCAAACAGTTAACTTCAAGGGAACACTAGGTGTTCCAGAGCTGCTGCCAAATGATTTTGGCAGCAAAAAATGCTTTTTTTTTTTTTTTTCTTGGAGAAGGAAGTAAATTTTAAATGGATTCAAATGAAAATTCCTCTTCTGCAGTGTTCAGAGCTTTCAATTAGCTATTGTATGAAATTCTTATTTCAAGGATTTTTGTCTTGAAAACTACAGTATTATTTTTGCTTCCAGGTAGAAAGGTTCTCTGTCTCAGCAACATGGGAGATGACATCACCTTGAAGTTTCGTCAGAAGCTTCTACTCGTTGATGATAACTTGGGGAACGAAGATGTAGCAGCTTTAAAATTTCTCTGTGTTGACCTGATCCCCTTCAAAAAATTGGAAAGTGCCCAGTCAGCCCTGGACATTTTTCAGCTTCTTATGGCTGAAGAGTATCTGAACGAGGAAGATACTTTTCTATTAGCTGAACTTTTATACAGAATTAAATGTCACTTTTTGCTCCAAAAACTTAACTATACAAAGGAGAGAGTACAAGAATATCTACCAGAGAAGGGAAGAGTGTCTCCTTACAGGTGAGCTTTTACTAGGATTCTGCTGGCCCTGCAGAATCCTGCAGGGCTAACTGCTGACTGCTGCATCCCTTTCCATATATTTTTTTTTAATTCTCAAATCACCTTGTGTTTCTACACTGTTTTCTTTTCTGTTTTGATCTCACTGGGTCTCTGTTACAGGCAGATGCTGTATGAATTGGCAGAAAACATTACCAGTGAGATGTTGAAGGAAATCATTTTCCTCCTGAGGGACCACCTGCCGAAACGACAGCCAATTATTGTATGTAGGGAGAAAGATAATTGTATAAATAAAAGGGAGGGAAGAATAGAGGTGAGGAAGAGCATGGAGAAGAAAATTCTCATGGCAGAATTAGAGTGGAATTTGGTGCTGCTTTCTGTCAAGGACAGTCATGGCTGCTCTATGATCTTACATTAGACCATACCAGGATGACATATTGATCTTTCTTTTTCCTGCTTGACCCATGAACAAAGGACATTCATGCCCACATGTATTTTGTAATATTTCACAGCAATAAAGCCTTCTCAAGGCCAAGATTCATTAATATGGTTTGAGTAAATCTGTTGAAGTAAGAACATATCAAGTTAGAATTCTGTCAATGGCTTTCTGTGGTACAACATTTCCCCTGCACCTGGTGATGTAAAATTGACTGTTCAGAACTCATTGGCAAGAAACAAAGCAGATGATAATGTAATTATGTGAGGGAGAAAAGGCTGAGGCCATTGGTTTAAGTTCTGAGAAATAATAAGTACATTTTGTTCTCTCTCTCTTTTTTTTTTTCTTTTTTTTTTTGTGGTCAGTCTGCTCTGGATTTGCTCATTTTATTGGAAAAACAGGGCCTTTTAACTGAAAGCAATGTAAAAATGCTGGAGGAAATCTGTACGAGTGTTTCACCTGATCTCCTAGAAACAGTAAACAGCTATAAAAGGGAAAAAGGTGAGGATTCCTGAGTCAGAGCTTCCTGCTGGAATGCAGGAAGCTCTGGGAGGGTATGGGCAATTGGAATTGGCACCTGGGGGTCCTATGATGCTCTACTGCAGCAGAAGGTAGAGTAGGCTCACTCGGAACAGGTTTAAACACACAGTTTTAGCAGAGCTCTCTTTATTTTGCATTGCCTCCTGGCTGATTTCACCTAAGGATGTGCAGCTATACTGTGAAAATCATTATGTGATTTACAGATGCACACTGCTGTATATTAAGCTTCTAAGGGAAGTTGTGTCTGCTAATAAGCCAGCAGTGCAAGTTGTGTGTGCATATATATGTGGTAAGCTTTGTTGTTAAATAAGTGATTCAGTTTCTAGGAGGTTAGATGTAATTTGTAAACTAACTTCACTTAATGTCTTGTGGAGAAATTATAAGCGTACTGGAAAAAAGTTTCTGTTTATTTAATCACTGGGAAACCAATTCTGGGAAGTGCAATACTATTTTTTTCCAGGCAGGAGAAAGGGCTCACTTCCTGAGTATGTTTCAGAGTGGCTTTCTTTTTTAATGCATTTCTAAGTATAGAGCCATGTTTGCCTTAATGTACAAATTCATATATGTTTAACTTAAAGGCACTGGGCTTCTCTCATTTATTATCTCTTTCTGCTTTTAGTATCTCTACCTCAGCAAGAGAACACTCTGCCAATCAAGGAATCTGCACTGCCTGGAAGTACCAAAATGTTCAGTTCCCCCCAGGTACACCGGAGTGCCTGCTGCCTTCTTGGGTTTTAGTGGTTTGGGGAATTTATTTTATTTTAGTGCCTTTATTTTGAAACTACACTGTGAGATCTTTTGTTACATCTTCTGATCTGATTTAGGAAGACAGCAAACATAATCCTTCAGCTTGTATGAAATACAGCAACATCTAATAATGAAAGTCAAAAATAGCCCTGATGGTCATGTGCAATTGGCAAAAGAAATTATGTTAGGAAGAGAAGAGAGAAGACTAGAAAGATGCATTCTAGAGAATGAGTCAGTCAGCTGGTGCTGACTTTTAAAGTTTCAGGTGTTGTAAACCATAGTTTAAAGGTCAGTTCAAACTGCTGCTGCTAAAGGAAGTGATCTTACTTTATCCAACCCTCGCTATTGGGTCTTCTTTCAGCTGCATGATGAGTCAGACTGGGGAATTTATGCGGTCTATAACCTCTTTTTTTGAGGGAAAAGGAGAGGGAGGGAGTTTTAATTTATACCAGTTCTAAATGAGTAAAGCCAGTGATCTCCCTGAAGATAGTTCTCAGAAGTACAGTCCCAGTAGACAAGAGCTGAGGAAAATGAGCTCTTTAGTATCAGAAGGGCTTGTATTATTGCTGCTTAAGCTATACTTGCTCTGTATGGATAGAGGTTTGGCACTTGACATGGTAGAAATTGAATGTGATTATATTAAGAAAACATAGATTGTTTCTTTAAAAAAAAAAAAAAAAAAACAACACCGTACCCACATGTGTTTCCACAATCCTGTTTGATTTTCTTGAGAGGCTCCTAACAAAAATGATGAAAATGAAAAGTTACACGTTTTTTGCATGCTATATAATAAACCATTGACACTTAGTGCTGCCAGAGGTCACGTGGGCAGGACTAGGTAGGTACTATGAGTTAGAATCAAATAATTGATCATCCAAATGAACTGATACACTTTAAGTGAGGAAGTGTTTCATAGTTCATTGTTACATGCTTTGCTACACTAAAAACTCAGTGCTTTTCCTCCCACTACTCCAGCAGTTGTATTTATTAACCTTGTTTTACTTATTGCTATGAAAAAAAAGATATTACAACAATTTTTAGCATGGATTTTTTTCCCCCCCACCCCAAAAATAGGAGACATCTATCAAATCTGTGAGTTCTAAAATCAATGGTAAGGCTTTCTGGAAAGTGTTTTTGTTTTTTATAGACCTTTATACTTCATGCTACCTGTTACTAACTATCTTGACTTACTCTGTGAAATTTCTAACATTTTATTTAATGCACCAAGGTTACCTTGCAGTCTTCTTGGAAGGGTCTTTCGCTTTCTGTACAAATTGATTTGAAAGATGCTTGTTCCTATATCAAAGAGACAAAACACAACTGGCAAATCCTGTGTACTTTGTCAGTGATTACCTAGAACCTAGCTAATGTTTTGGAGGGAACTGAAATGAGGGCTAGTCTGATTAGAAGCAAAAAAAATGTTTTCTTTCCTGTGAATGAAAAGTACTTTTTCTCTTTGAATATCTATGGTGGTGGGGTAGGAGAACGGGGCACTGTGACTATTTCAAAACCTCAGTTGTCATTTTTGTGTGTTCAGAAAAGCATTTTACCTCTGACTTGTTTTGCTCTGTAGGTCATTGTGGTGAAGAGCCTGGGAGCCTACGGGAGCATGTTGGGAATGTGCACTCCTTACCTACCAGACAAGGTTCGTTTTCTCTGAAGATTTTAGTACTAAGCTGTTTTTATTTCTGGCTGCCTTAAATCTAATATGTTACTTAAGGGGCCAAGTCAGTTCCTGGAGACCTTTTTGCAAGGGACCATTACAGAAGAAATAAGAAAAAGCTCTGGAAGCAGGAAAACTTCCTATCTCTCTATCTAAGGGTGGACATCATGAAGACCTATGTTGGATCTTCCAAGGCAATCCCAGAATGACTGTTTAAAAAAGCAGAAAATAGAGCTGAGGACATAAAGAGGCAAATGGACAAAAATGCTTCTGTTCCTAGCATCTTTATCTACTAGAAAGAACATTATATATTAAGGCTATTGTTTGCACATCTTCCGGTAGCCTGCTGGAGTAAATGAAATTACTGAGATTACCATCTAAGAGAGTTTTCAGATGTTGGTATTTTGTACAGAAGAAGGCAAAAGTTTTAGGGTGGTCAGAAGGCAAAATGTTCCCTTCACTAATGAAAAAAAAAAATATTTTTGGATGATAACTGCAAAACAAGTGGCAGCAGATGTTTTGCATCCATCTTTGTGACTCTACATATTCTGAAAGTTTGTCTGAGACCTTTTGTAAATGACTCAGAATCAAAAGAAGATTCTGTAATGGGACATTCAGTAGTAACATCACAGATCCTTCTTAGAGTACAGTTGATTTCTGTGCTCATTTCCAATTTAAAAATGTATTTGACCATCTCAGGTAGAATCTATCCTGGTACCATAGATATCTGTTCCACCAAACCCATATGAATAGAAACCTTGCTTTTGTCACAGAAGTACATACCAAAAATTATTGGAAGCATGGCCTGAATAGATCTTTTGAACAGGACAGTGCTATCTCATACAGAAGAGTTAGGCTTTTCATGTAATAGCATTTAAAATAAAAGAAGTGCTGCACTGTAGCTGAACTCTTTGCTGCATCCACCAGTATTATTTTCTCATCATAAATACCCATGCTGTCTTTTTCCTAGATGACAAAGCAGGTAATGGTATACAAGGTGTCTCTGAAGTGAACCTGAACCTGGAGCTGCCTGCAGAGCTCATCAATGCAGAAAATGAATCCAAGGTTAGAGACAATCTCATCCTTTCTGAATAACTAAGAGGGTGAAATCATCTCTTTAATGACATTTATCATGCAAGGAGTTGTGAGATGTTTGTGCTTCTCATTTTTTGAGTAGTCAGATCAGTTGGGACGTTTCAGAGTGTATTTTAATATTGCAGTCCAGAAGCTTATCAATATTACAAGACATGGAGAAGGGGAAATGGGCGTTATACCTATCTACTATTCTCATGTCAGTGCATCTGCTTATCTTCCTGAAGCAGGCAAAGCATTTGCCATTATCTTAAGTTGCATGTTTTGGAGATGGCAGCAGAACGTGCAGGTGGGCACAGTAGCTTAGCAGTTTTCACTCTATATCTGGCTTAGAAAAAGCTTCAGTGTATCCTTAACTAATTTTTTTTTTTTTTAAGTTGTAACATCAAAAGACCTTGTAAGGAAGATGAAAGAAGGCAAGTGTGTTCAGTAAAACATTGCAGACATGTGAATATCATAATAATCCAGAGGTCTTGCTTCAGAAGAAGCTCCCTTTTGTGTGATTGCTTCTTTGAAGCCTAGTATGCACTGTTTTACTGATATCTAGGCTGCTGTAGCAAAAGTATTGTTTGCTGCTGCTGAAGGAACTTGGAAAGCTGCCCTTTATTTGGTTCTACTAAAATGCGTAACTTAGGTGTTTCTTGGTTGCTCTGTCTAGTAACAAGAGAGTAACTTGAGTGTCTGGTATTAGAATGGACTTGATGCTGTTAACCTGAGATTCGATTTGAAAATATGGTACTTGAAGTCTTGGTGACTTCTCAGATTTTAAAACATCTTTACCGAAGCGTGGAAGGGACCTCTAGGTCTTAGCAAACCTTTTCTCTGCGTTTGATAGTATGGTGACATAGTGTGCTTGAGGCTTCACCTGTGTGAAGCTTGTGGTTTCACCTGGGGTCTTCATGCAAGGAGACCCTACTGAGTTACAGCTTTTCAAAATAAACCACAATTTTAGGTGCCTCTAATTTTGCATGCCCATTTTAAGACATTTTAAGGCAATATGAGTGCTGGAGATCAGACATTTATCACTTCTTCACTGTTTAATACATTCATTGAAACTATAAGCTTTTTTCCTCTCTCATTTCTACAGAAGTTGACAAGCTACAAAATGGATGGACCAAAGAGAGGATTTTGTCTTGTTATTAATAATGTTAAATTTGATGGGGATCTTCGGGAGAGGAAGGGTTCTTGCAAAGATGCTGGTAAGTTTTTACAGCAAGATTTTTTTTAGTTAGTCTCTATTTTCCCTTCATGAGTTCATTCTCTCTTTGCCTTATTGTCCATATTTTAGTTAATATTCTTAAAGTCAGATTTTTGTTCTTTGTTAAATTATGTCACTTGTATGTCCTAGAAGGGGAAGGACTGAAAGGCCTGAACTTGCCATGCAGTGGGATCATTTTTGAATCATTTAAAAGATCTCTTTATTCATGCAGTGTATATCTATAGCTGTAATAAAGAAATTAAACTAAGCAACCATTCTACATAATGTAATCCAGAATTGCCTATGCAATTGCCAATTGCAATTCGGTGTATACTTTTTCATTCATTAGTTTTGTTCTTTCTGTCTTGCTTATGAAACTCTGTAACAGTTATAACTGCAATTGGAAAATAATTACCTGAGGAAGGGTTATGAAAGAAATCCAGCCTGAACTTTGGGAAGATTCCTCATGTTTCCAGGTGTCATGAACTCACTTAGTGTGTCATTGTTCATGTTGCACCTGTCACAGACTTATGAAGGTGCCTTAGATCATATTTTCTGAAACTTGTTGAGAAAAATCCCAAGACTCTGTATGCAAGGTGATTCCATCTTTATACCAGGTAGCCTCTATACTGATGGATCTGCAGATTTGCCTTGCTTACTTGGTGACTTCATCAAATGTTTTTTATACTGGCAATTTCTTTTTTAAATCTTTCTTTTAACTACAGGGGAGCTGGAGCGAGTATTCACATGGCTTGGTCTAGAGGTGAAGATTTACAAAGATCAAACATCTAAGGAAATTAAAGATCTCATGGAGACTTGGCAGGATTCAAAAAACCACATAAACAGGGACTGTTTTATCTGCTGTATTCTCTCTCATGGAGATTCAGGAGCAATCTATGGGAAAGATGGGGAGCTTATATCAATCCGCAAAATCATGTCCTACTTCACTGCCAAAAGATGTCCAGCGCTTGCTGAAAAACCCAAACTCTTCTTTATTCAGGCATGCCAAGGCAAAAAGATACAGTGTCCTGTCCATGTTGAACCTGATGCACAGGTTCCTGAATTGCCTTCTGTGCAACAGAGAATTTCTCCTTCTGAAAGTATTCCTGAAGAAGCTGATTTCCTCCTGGGCATGGCCACAATTGATGGTTATGCCTCGTTCAGGCATGTTGAGCAGGGCACTTGGTATATTCAGGCTCTGTGCAGCAAGCTACAGCTGTTGGTACCCAGGTAACTTGACTAGTTTATTTAGCTGATCATCGAAAAAATGGGAAGAACTTCCCTTTCCCCTCACTTCATTTTTTTTATTCAAATTCAAATAAGAAAGTTAATGCATGCTTTGAGTTGGACAAACTTAGTTAAACAAATGGTTTGCTTGCCTGACGCTGGTAAATTTATGTTAATACTGCTAGCAGTAGCTAGGGATAGTCTGGAGAATGGATAGTTTAATTTAAAAACTCTAAATCTCTAAATCTCCCCTCTGTCTATTAGACAGACCCATCTGTTTCTTGAGTGGGTATAGGTAAAAAATACTTCCTGTCATTTTTCCCTACTGATGGAATCAAGCAATGCAAAGTAAGAAAAGGTCTTTTGTTTTTAATATAATCTAAATAAGAACACAAGAGAATTTCTGAGCAAAGTGCCTGTTTCCTTTCTTTTGTGTTTTAAATGTCTAGACTATCTCCTAAATGCTGTAGGTGTTACGGAGAAACACTGCTGCCTGCTCATTAATAAATCCGTTTTTCTGTTTGCTCACTTTCTGTCTGCAGGGGTGAAGATATTTTGTCCATTCTTACAGAAGTTAATGAAGATGTGAGCAGACGTGCTGACAGCTTGGGGAGAAAGAAGCAGATGCCCCAACCAGCTTACACTTTAAGAAAAAAATTTATATTCCCAGTGCCTAGAGATCCTCCTCCCTCACAGCAACACTGAGACTTCCTGAATACCTTCATGAGCTCATTTCATTTAATTGCAGTTCTTCATACTAGCTGGTTAAGTCAATTATCCAGACTCCTGAGGCCATTGTGCTTTGAGGCAAGAACTCCCAATTTTTTGATGAAGAAAATGTGAACTCTAAGGAGATATAGCTAACACCATCTGTGTGCCAGCTGTTCAACTTGTATTTTTCAAGTGGTTAGGATTGCGATGGCTACTTGCAGAAGTATGCTTCTTTAGTGTTAAACGTTCTTTGTACCTGCGCAGGCTATAGGTATGTAAGTATTTTTGTGTCAGACTAAGGATTGCATGTAGCCTTCTATATCTAAACTAGAATGTTAACATTCTGTTTCAGATATCAAAGATATACAGAATGTTTTCTGGTTTAGCCTCATCCTGTTGTATTTTGCATGCTAAAAATCCTGAATCCTGCCTCTGAACCACTACCTCTATGGAAGAATCTTGTAGGGAGAAAAGACAAAGGTAGGGAAGGAAGCTTAAGTATTAGGTGGAGAAAGATTTCTTCCATCTGTAACTTAACTTATTTTTAATTGTATGGGGAATCAGCTGACTACTGAAATTACTACTTATTTCCACAATGCACACTGATGTCTTTTGACAGCTTTCATGTACCTCATTTGTAATAAGATTCTTTCCAAAAGTGGAAAAAAAATGCACTGCAAGAACACAGTGTATATTATTCCTTCTGTGAAACCACCCTGCTGGCTATCATTTCCTCATCACTTTTGGGAATAAAAGGTAGAGGAGTTTTTCACTGTGAAACACAGTACTCAGTATATCTGCTTAGATTATCAGATTGATTACTTTAGCAAGCATTAAATGTCATGATAAATCAATTCTTGTTTTAAGATGTAAAATAACAAGGGAGAAAATAATATGGGAGAAGAGGGTCTTTGTTGATCAAGGTTCTGATGAATTCACATTTGAGTTTAACTGAAATTATGCCATGTTTTGTTATGAATATTTGCTTATACTGTGTGTGTCTGTGTCCCTGTAACACTAATTAATTCAGTAACAACTGAATTAAATTTATACTTCTTTTATAAAGTCTGGGATATAAAAATGATACACTGGGCTAAGTTTTATCCTTGTTTACTGTAATCTGTCAGTGTTGGGCTGCGTGAATCAGTGGGGCTTTAAACAAAAAAAAGGAGTTTAAACAGAAGTGAAAGTTTGGTTATTTCAGCAGAACGCTGACTGTTATCTGTGCTTGATAGTCCTAAAACAGCTCCAAACTTCAGGTTAGGATTTGAAAGAGAGTAATGTCTAATGCTAGTGAAAACAATTCTTAGTTTGCACTATCCAAGATTTTTAGGAAGAGGCTTTTGCATCACCCAAAGCATTAAATTAGAACTAATTTGCCAAAGCAGTAGCAGTCACTTTTGACCATGGTAAATTGACAGTTGTGTCAATTTTGACACAACTTTTGAATCTTCTGAATTAAGCATGGCCACCATTTCTGAAATCACATTTATGCCACAAGGAGAAATTCTGTTGGGTTTGTTAGTAGAATACATTCCATATTAGAATCATCAAGCATGCGGCTTGCAGTTACATGTAGGTAACAATTGCAGTTTTAGTACAGAGTAAACACAGACAAAAATTTTGATGTTGTTTCAGGGAGGATCCTGGCTTCGTTTTTAAGTGCCTGGGTAGTCTCCAATTAAATAGTAAAGGTCGGTAATAGCAGTTAGGAGAGTCTATGCTGATTTCTACCATGCGTTCCCTAGGAGAGGGGCTATGCCTTGGAACAGTGAAATCTCCCTCATTTCTAAATGCCTTGCTCAAACAAAGGTTGCACTGCTGTGATTTATACTCTTCAGTGTGAGTATTTTTCTTGAGTGCCCCGCGAGCTTTGTTTTCCTTAACACTTGTGTGCTCGGCAGGACTGTACATCGGGGCATTGTGCCGTGCTGACAGTGGCCGTGTGACCTCCAGTGGTGTATGGAAGGATAGCAGTCGTGAGGGAACGCGGGTCGGTTTTACCCAGCTTGAATATTTATCGCTGCTTGCTGCACTCCTTCCAAGTAACTAGTAATAACGAGCTGTGACAGAAAGAAATCAGCCTAATATCAAAAATTATGGTTGGTTGCTGTCAAGTTTTACTGGTGGTATACAGAGGGACATGTGCGTATGCATGTGTTCTAGCTGCACTGCTGAAGAATGTGCTCTGCTAGCACTTGCACAACTTGTTTGGGCAGAGTTAAGTGCAAACAGCCAAAAAGTGTCTTCCTGTTATGGAAGTTTTATCTTGGGTAGATTGTGATCTTAAAGCAGATTTAGATTATTCCCCAAATGCCTGATGTCCCTCCTGCCTGCCAATGTTTTTGTGCAGAATACAAACATCTTGACTGAAACACAGTCAGGCCGGTTGCTGAATAGTAACCAGCTTCAGGAATTTTCCCTTTCCAGAGCACATCCTTTCTGGGTGAGAACTATTCACAGGCTGCTCACAAGGAATTGGGTGGGTGACTGAGACAGTTCAAGGGGAAGCCAGAGGAAGCCAGAATGAAATGTGGGTGAAGGAGAATAGGAACTGGAGATACCCAAATTAACAAACAGGAACATTTCAGAGAAGGACAAAAGAGGAAGAAAGGAGAAGCTTAACAGAGAAAAGAGGAAGAACTGTGCTGGGAGGGCAGGTCTTTGGAGCTGCTGCGTGTTGGGAGAAGCCGGCATCCTTAAAGGGCCAACCCGAGGTCCTTGCTGTCTGTAAGTAGTTTTCACACGGTACTGAAACACCCGCCTGTGTGTTTCCTCTTCCAAATTGCCACTGGAATCTTGATTTCGGTTGAGACGCAGAGGAACTGGTATAGGGAGAGAGATGCTGAGGTATGGGCAGACAAGAAGACAGAATTGTACTGTTCCTGGAGATTCCATAGGGGTGCTTGCAGTGTCTCTCTGTGCTCTTTGTTGCCTTTGGATAACAGGACTCGTATCTGTGAAATCGAGTCAAATGCCGTTTCTGAACTGTTATATTATGAGGAGGGAGTGTGTGTCTTTTGGGAGGCATTTGCAGGCTTTATTGTATATGCCTCATTGTATCAGAGGGTGTCTTACAATTTTATGCTTAAAAAGGTAGGTTGAAGTCAGTGAAAGATTGCTTTTATTGCAAATTTTCAGTAAGATTTAAATTCTCCTACCTGTCATAATACTGATTTCATGAGCTTCAGACACACAGAGGTCTCCTAGGTGTACTGATAACTTCATGTTTCCTGCTGCAAGAAGAGTATCAGTGAGGAGGAGACCATACTGGGTATCTTCCCATGGAGGGCAGAGTTCTGGGCTTCAAAGCGGGTAAAAACGTCTACTGTTAAATATTGCTTAAATTCCTTTGTGAAAAGGGAAGTATGTGAAGTAAATAATTACAACGCAAGGTTTAAACTCTCAGTTCCTTGTGTTTATGACTACTGCTACAGGTAATTCACTTTTTTGCATTTGGGAAAAAGCCTTCCATTAAAATGCATGTTAGAAATGGGTTCGGTGAGTTGGAGAAGGATTTCAGAGAAAGGAGGATGTGGAAGATCTAGTGAAATCATGGGCCAGTGGGTTGTTTAGCCCTTTTTATCCGATGTGCTATATTAATTCATTTGCTGAAACTGGAGCAACAACTTGCAGGGAACTCTGACCTTATGATCTCTGCTTATTGCTTGGCATGTATATTTTTGAAGTCATGTGACAGGCAGGCGGTGCAGGAAAAGCCAGAACTTTGCCTGAACTTTAGAGCTCCAGGTTATCCGTTCTTTCACAGGAACTTCAGCAGTCCTTCAGCTTGTCTTTCCATGTAGGTAAAGTAAAATGAATTATTTTTACTGTGGTATTGTTTATTGCTTTTATATTTTCATTGAGTGAATCTTTGAGTGAAGTGTTAGAAAAAGATGAAGTAGTTAAATTTTGTTTTAGTGTACTCCCTATAGTAACTGAGAAGCTTAAATACAGTGTGTACATGGCACATCTGTTTTAATGATTTTTTGTTTTTGAAACTGAGCGCTTTGGGAAGTAAAAAAGAAAATTTCTTGTACTTCTTGTTCTTGTGCAAGTTTTACTATCGTGAGCACATGCCTTGTATCCTTAGCTGAAAGCATGGTATATGTGGGAAAGATGGTAACTTCATAATTAGCTACAAAGAAAGTATACTTTGTCTTGATATAAAAACATACATGCAGATAACTGAGATCATTGAATTATGAGGTTAAGTGGATATGATTCGTTACGATACTCATTTTTGTGTTAGTCTCAGCTGAACCATAGAGATGGTTATCTGTTGAAAGTTAATTGTTAGCGGATTTACAGGAAGCAATATTAGGGGCAGAGCTTGAGTCATACACGCCGCATCACAAAGACGGTTTTGCTGTTTGTATTTGTTTCTGGTTAGCCCAGGGTTTAGGTTTCTGTTGACTCCTGCTTGCTAAGAACGCTGACCAGAAGCGGGTCCTCCAAGGAGTGCACTGCTACCGTGTGTTTCTCAGACATGCGGTGGGACAAGTGCCTTCAAACTGCCTGGAGTATTTCCTGTAATATGTTTATTCAGCAATCTGCTGAGCTGCTTTGAAGCTGTTAGCTTTAGTATTAATACAATTGCAACATCAATAACAGTAAAACAGATGATCTAATATTCTGCTAATGTAGGATTAGAAAGTTTTGCTTTCGTGATTTCATTTGTTGTTAACTTTTCAGGCTTACAGTGAATTAAGTGAGACAGGAGACCTCCACCAACTACATCCCTATGCAGTTTCATTTCAGGGATTCCTGGGCACATTTGCTCTGAGGCAGAGAGATCAGAACACCACCTGGGTCTCCTACAGTGGAGGCAGGCTAAGTATTAGGGTGAGTTAACATGGGAGGCTTGCACTTCATGTTTTCAAACTTTCTCTTATACTTGAGGGGTGAGTTCATATGCCAAAATTAAGATTTAAAGTGTTGATGGAGGGTGTGGTGAAAAGCGATGTGTTTGATGCTCAGTGAAAAGGAAATGGCATGACAAGAATCTTGGCATTTTTTTAAAGAGTTGGCACAATCTCTGTCTGGCAACTGGGTTGTACTTGATGCAACAAACCAAAACAAAAAGAGGTCTATTGGTTACAATGACTTGTGTCAGAAGCATGGCCTATGGAAAGCAGAAGCTATGTAGTTTAGAAAAGGTTTACTAATGTAGGTCCTTATGTTTGGTATGATGCAAAACCTGGGCATCTTTATACAGCTAGTATAAAACTTTGGAGACTGTAGGTGTCTCCTGCTCCCAGATTGGATCACACTTCAAAAAATGGTGCTAGGGAAGGGAGGCCAGGTAGGTGGAGCCACCTGCAACGTGCCAGGGCTGCACACCCTGTGCGTCTTACACCGTGCTGTCTGCACACACCGTAGAAAGCAGGAAGAATCTGAAACTTTCTCTGTTACTTACTTACTTTCCACTTGTGTGAAGAGTTTCTTGTGCTCACCGTGAGTCTGATGAACTGAAGAAGCTAAGCATCAAAACTATCATAGCAGAATATTTTCTTTCTAATGAAGTATTTTTGACTGCATGTATTTATTTTGGGCAATTGTACCTAACATGATACCTTTAAAATCATACTTTTTCATTAGTGACTGACAAGGCTGAGCAACTTCCGTCTATTTAGATCCAAGTCCTGATGTAAAATGAGTACGTATCTCCACAAGCTCCTTTTTGACATTTCCGAGTCCCTGGCCACGGATGACCTAGCAGCTCTCAAGTTCCTCAGCCTGGAGCACATCCCCTTGAAGAAGCAGGAAGCCATTCAGGAGCCCAAGGCCTTCTTCCAAGCACTGCAGGAGAAAGCCCTGGTCAGCGACAGTGATCAGGCCTTCCTGAAGGAGCTGCTCTACCGGATCAATCGCATGGACATCCTGGTTTCCCACCTGGGCTCCAGCCGGGAGGAGATGGAGAGGGAGCTTCAGATCCCAGGCAGGGCGAAGGTGTCTCCATACAGGTAAGTACAGCAGTAGTCAAACATTTGCATGGAAAAGGTTCAAGCAGAACAGTTCTGCTGTGTGCTGTCCTTCCTGCTTTCGGTGTCTGCTGTCATCTTAGGTGTATCCCGGTATGACTGTATTACTGCACACCTATCTACCCTTGTGAGTTTTAAGACCAGGTTCTACATTTCTTCAGTTCAAGCTGTGGAGTTTCTGAGACAGATACATTTCCTTTGTTTTTCTTGTTTGGGGGGAAAGTTTACCCCCCTTCCCCTGAGTTTACTAATATTAGAAAGGTTGTCTGTATTTGACCTACATCACAGGTGGAGCCACAGAGTGAAGGTGAGTTTTCCTTAAAAGTTTCTGCAAACCTGTGATGATGTGAGCCAGACTGAATCGTATTTTAGGAAGAACACTTTGAAATATAGTGTCCCACTGTTCCTTTTAACTACACTCACTGTCTGATGCTCTTCTTGGATGACCTCAGTATATTCATGGGCGCTCTACATAATGATTGGAGCTGTTATCAGATGGATTTCAGATATTTGTGGGTGTTTGGGAGAGGGAGGTGTGAAGGGCTTGTCTCATACCATTTAGTTAATCGTCATAACTTTCTTAAAAAGACTTTATCTCTATTTTTTTTTGACAGACAACTGCTATATGAGATTGCAGAAGACTTAACTCCAGAAGACGTCACTAGTGTGAAATTCCTGCTACAAAAACAATTACCAAAGGGCAAGCTCCAGGATAATGCTGTAGGCATAGTGGTCTTGATAATTTCCATGCAAGGCTAGGTCAGAATCTGCCCCTTGTAGGGGGGGAGGAAAGAGAAAGTAATTTGTTCTTGCAAAAAAAATCAAATCTGTTTTTCAAAGAATTATGATATTAGTTGACAACTGTTCTATGACAGAGTGCAACCTTTTTCTTTTGTCTTGTTTTTTCTCTGCCCTCTCCTGTTCTTAATTTCTCTGCAGCACAACTCTGTCTCCCCACCTTTTCCTCTCTTGTCTTTGACTGACATTTTTAGAAGCATATGTGCATATGCTATATCCAGGAGGACTGGTAGATGCTGGAGTTAAAAAAAAAAAAAAAGAGTGTTTTAGAGTCTAACCTGAGCTCCATCACATTTTTTTTTCCTATGTTCATTGATGCATTTCTTTATTGTAGTTTAGGATAGCAGCACGTTTGTTAACTTCTCCTCAGAAGTACTAAGAGGCTTGGTAAGCTAGCTGAATAGCTGCATTGTAAATAATGAACAGTGTTATAAAAATGCTTCATATTATTAAGAAGCTTCCCATTTATCAGTCCTATTTGTGCTGTGATATCCTGTAGGAAAATTGCCAGATTTACTTCCAATTTCATGGACTAGTCAGGTTTATTTTTTTTCCTGAAGGCCTATTCTGTATTAGAAAATATGTAACATCTCAGCCAAATGGCTTGTAATAATTAATCTGAATGTTGTGACACTTAACAAGATTGCCACATTAGTATCCACATAACTGTTTTGCACTCTTGAAACAAATCAGGATAGCTCAGGTAAAGGCAGTTTCCAAAGATCCTGTCTTACCTTGCTGATATGTTTCTTCAGTCACATTGCATCCTGATCCATTTCTAATGAGGTCTGAAGGAAAAAGAAACCATTCTTTACCTGACCAGTCTCTGGGAATGAGGATGTCTTCTGCTCTGTCCAGAAGCGTCAGATATTTTGAACCTTGATAACTCAAAATTACTTGATTACTTTATTACTTGATGCAGTCACTGAAGGTCATGTATGAGTTTGGATTGTTTGTTTTTCTTTTACCAGTCAATGTTGATGGTCTTACTGGAAATGGAAAGAAATGGTGTAATTACAGAAGATGATGTCACAATGCTGAAGGATATATTAAAGGGATTTAGAGCTGATGTAAAGAAAAAAATTGATATCTATGAATTAAAAACAAAAGGTAAATTATATAATCAGCTAATTTAGCGTAGGCCTGAGTTTTTTTATTTCCTGGCTTAGTTCTTGGGATCTGAGGAGTCCAAAATTAAAAGATATACTTTATAGTATCCTAGGATAGGCATCGTGGCTTTTGGTACCTGTGATGTTCTGAGTTTTCTGCTACTTCACCATCCCATCATATCTTCTTGTACCTCTTCCTGAATTATATTCCGTGCTGTGTAAATAATTTGAATCTTCCTCTTTGCCTTTAAAGCAGTCTTCCTCCACAACAAAGAGTGCAATGCTATTTTTGAACTAGTTCAGCTTTTCAGTCACTAGAACAGAACAGAAGTGACAGACAATGCCTTGGGAAGCTAGTCTTGTGCTGGGAGGTTGTCCACCTTATTTTCTGTTAGCCAGGCTGCTTGCTCTTGCAGAAGGAAGAGTTACTGGAGACAAGATTTTGGAAAAGAGGCTATGGCCTCAGAAGTGGATGGGCTGAGGATAGTAATCACTGTACAAAAATGGGGCTCTTCTGTCACTTCTCCATCCCGTAGAGGAGATGCTAATGAATGGCCTGCCTGGCGTGAGCGCTCGTATCCATCCAGACTCAGATTACCTGCATCTTGCTGCCAGCCAAAGGGTAGGGAAGGGCTGGAGTGAGGTACGATACTGTGGGAATGCAGGGCACGTCTTCCAGTTTCAAGCTTCTCGTTGTGCCTGAGGGCCAAAATTCACTTCTTCCTAATTAGGGACTGCAATTTTGGCAGTGTTTGCCTAGGCGTGTAGCAGCCTGGTGCACATGTATTTTTTGTTGCAAGGATCATTCTGCAGTTTCACTCTGCAGCAAGACATCTGCAAAACTGGAACCTGGCTTGATACGACCTCTCCAGAATGGTGGTGTTTTGACAGTACGGAAACCACACACTAGCTCTAGCTCACTCCTTGGTTGTTCTTTCGGTGCTGAAATATGCTAAGTGAATTTTATTTATTTTATTATATTTATTCCTAAAGTGGTCTGTTTATCCTCCTCTTAGGGAATGTTTCTGAGGAAAAAATCTTCACTCCAGCATGCCCATCTGTGAATCCAGCAGAACAAGGAGCAGTGGGAGGAACACGAGCAAGCCTGGTGAGAAATAATCAATATTGCCTTTAAAGTGTTCAGCCAGCTCCTGGGAGCATGGGTACCTAAAACTGAGGGGGAAAAGGGTAAAGGGGAGGGGAGGCTTTATATATATAGGCTTTGGAAGAATTTCCATTTTCAAGAGAAGCTTGTCCCTTGGTGAGGACCTGGCTGTTGCAACCTTGCAAATAAGAAATAAAGGAGTATCTGGCATGTAAGGAAATCAATCTTTAAAATGATCCAGACTGGGACAGGCAAAGGTAATAGCATCCTATCCTCTTCCAACACAAGCTGAACAGATGGGGAGGGACCAGCAGCATCTGCTGCTTCATAGCAAATCCAACAAGACTGTTGGGGGAATGATACACTGCAGGAATCTTTCCTCTGCACACATTTTGGGATATTTGCTTTTCATTCCAAAATCATATCCCAGCCATGGAGGTAAGAGAATGGATTTCAGGGAGAGGAAGCAGCATGCTTTCCCCTGTAGCCAGGACAGGTTTGTGTATGGGAGGTTTTTCTTTCTTGTATCTTGGCTCTCAGGATTTTTTTTCATGTTTTGGCATGGCAAAGAAAAGATCTCAGTGTAGCGTATGTCTTGGATGTTTGGCACTGCTTTCTTACCTGCTTTCTGTGTTACTGCAGTTTGTAGAAGCGTATAAGATGGAAAATGAACCCCATGGTTACTGTGTGATTCTTAACAACTACATTTTTAAAAATCCCAGTTTAAACAGGGAAGGAACAGTGAAGGACGGAGGTAAGTACTATTTTAATCCAATTTACTCATTTTTGTGTTTCCCTCTGAGAGAACTACTTAATCTTTCCTGTGAAGAATGACTGCTTTGACAAGGCACCTTTGCCTCCAGAATGAGTCTCCAGAATGACTGGAATGAGTCACTGCAAAAAGTGGAAATGTGCCACTTCCAACAATTTTGGTGATAAGGAAGTTTGAAAGACAAAGCATGCTCTTAATTGCTTGTATATAACATGTATTCCATATATACCGTGAAGGAGGCAAAGTTTTCTGGGCATACAGTGAATATTTTATTTTATTTTACTTTTTACTTTCTAACTATCATAAAGGAGCACTTTTCAGGACCTTAAATTCTCTTCAGTGATTTCTTTGATTAATTTACGAGTGAAAGGAATATCTTTGCCATGCTGTCAGCTGAGAAAGCATTCTGAGTTAGTATCTGAGTTAGTTAGTGCATCTGTTTGTACCAATGTCAAGTAAATGCAAGTATTTTACTGCGTTATCGTTTTCCTTAAAGTCTTTTTTCTTGCAAGAGTAATTCTTTTATCTGGCTAAACTAAAATCTAATCAACACATCAGTAACTTTTTAACCTTAGCCTGTTTACAGGTTTCTGTTTCTCTCTGCCAAACCCCAAGTCAGCAGTTGCTGAGAAGTCTTCACAGCACTTGCCTTTGCTTGTAGCCTTTTCTCTGCACTGATCATTCTCACAGAATGAGGAAGTTGCAAAGTTGCATCATTTAAGAGTGACAGAATTTCTCATGCTGAAGGAATACCTCTTCTTTACCTAAGGGGCTGTTCTTAACCAGCTGGGATTGCTATGCTGATTTTAAGCTGAGTTTGCTAAGCAGTTTACAGTTAAATGCATTGCAGAAGACACTAAGCTTCACTAGACTGAATGTTGTGTAAAAAAATAAAATAATAATAAAATAAAAATTAGGCATCTGAGCTTTCCTTAAGACTCGTCAGGCTGAGAGTCAGGCAGGTGAGTTTATTGGTGGGATCTGACTGCTTCTGACAATATCTGTTGTGCCACACAGAGCTTGGAGTTTCCTTATCTTCCTTAGCACTGTTAGTAAGTGTCTTCTGGCTTTCTTTTTCCAGATACAGTGAAGAGGGTCTTTAAGAGGCTTCATTTTGAGACAGTTGAGTACATGGATCTAGAAGCAAAGCAACTGTATGCAACAATTGAAGAATACAGCAAGAAAGACCATAGCAATATGGACTGTTTTGTTTGCTTCATCCTTTCTCATGGTGAAAGACACAAAATAAAAGGCATTGATGAGGAATGTATAAATATTAAAGATATACTCTTATGCTTTAGTGGATCTAACTGTCCTTCTCTTGCTGGAAAACCTAAACTGTTTTTCATCCAGGCTTGCCAAGGGTCTGCAGGTCATCAAGCTGTCATATTAGAAGAAGACTTCTCTGTTTATTTGGAGACAGATGCTATCCCTCTGCCTTCCATACCTGATCAGTCTGATATTTTGCTTGGCTTGTCTACTGTGGAAGACTTTGAGTCTTACCGCTGCGTGAAGACTGGCAGTGTTTACATCCAGAGCCTCTGCAAAAAGTTGGAGCAGCTTTGCCCACTGTAAGTACAATATTTAACCCAGGTACAACTGGTGTATTTTTGATGTACACACTTAAGCATGCTGAGCTGGAATATGGCTGTTTTGCATTTGTTCTTTGTAGTGATTTTCATCTGCTAAAGCAGTGTCTTATCAGTAATTATTCCAGAAATGGGCACTGTTATTTATCTGAGTTCAAGTAGATCCTAGTTTGTCTGTTGCAGAACCAGGGTTGTAATGTTGGAATATTACATATAAACAAGTGTGTGTTTATGTAATTGCATATGAACAAGTGTGTAAAACACAAAAAGCATGTAAAACAAGTGTGTAAACAAGTGTGTAGGACACAAAAAAGCAACTGTGTACATGCTTTTTAACATTTTTTTAAATGACAAAGGATCTTTCTTTCAGTGACACCTGCTGACGGGCACATTTGTTGTTTGAACTCACAGGCAAAAAAAAAAAAGTATTTTTATTTGTAAAATTCCCTGTTGCCTCACCCATGTTCATCCTCCCTTCCTAAACTTGTTTTAGAAAATAAGATTTCTTTACAGATACCACTTTCTCATCAAGTCCACAGAAGGGCTTGGAAAATGCATACATTTCATCCTGTGTCATTTTAGTGCTGTCTTCTGACCATAGCCAAGGCAGAGGGCTGTGTTTGTTTGCAAGTGGTTCTACAGAGGTTGCTTTTATTCCACAATATGTTCTGCATGTTGTCGTTACACAATGGGGTGCACAATTTCAGTGACAGGAAGATACCAGCTTTCCCTGAGATCTCAAGTTATTGGAGCAAACATAGGTCAGTGTCTTGACCTTGTTGAAAACACTGTGTATTTCACTGTATTTTTCTTTTCATTTTTGTTCTAGCCACAAGGATATCGTAACCATCCTGACAGAAGTGAACAAGGAAGTGGCAAGCAGAGTATTAAATGGATGGAAGCAGATGCCAAAAATATCATCGACTCTAAGGAAGCAATTGATCTTCCAATTTCCATAGTCCCACTCAACGGAGAAGTACAAAAAAATAAGGACACCATCAATCAGGATTTATTCTGGAATGGGCCTCAGTGTGGATGGAATTCAGGAGAATTTGCAAGAGAAATTGTCTGAATCCATGTAGTTAATGTAGAGACCTGCAAGGGCCCATATATCCTCAATTTTCTGATTCCCATTGTTACTCTGTCCCCTGGTACCTGGATCTGTAGTAGGGTCATAGGGCAGGGGAGAAGTACAGAGCTGCCTTCCTGCAGAAGCTGTGGGGATCGAACAGTCCTCGATTCAAGTGAGGAAACATTTCAAAGCACTGTTATTCTTAAGCACTGTTGGAAATGCCAGTGGAAATAGTTAAGAAAATTCATCTGTGAAATCTGAAGAAAACAACCATTAGGTGCAGGGTGCAAGAATCCCTTCCCAGGGAGTGTGTGTGAGATTTTAACAGATTTACCAGAAATGAATAATCATGAGCCATCTGGAAGCTGAATTCTTCTTGAAAAAATAATATCCCTGCTAAGAAGAATCAGAAAGAGTTGATGGCAGTGATGGTGATGACGGTGATGCAAATCTGCATTTCTCTGATCCTTTCCTTCCAAAGTTTTCTTTGTTTCAAATTATTAATTAACTCAGCTAAACAGCAGTGAGATTTATAAGAGAGTTTTTATTCTGTTTTTTGGGTTTTTTTTTGTTTTTTTTCTTGGAACCCTTGAGGGCAATCTGTATTGAGCATTCTGTCAAATGTGGAAGGAAGGTCTCACTGCTTTAGAAAACCACAATTCTGAGATGTCTCCCTCCTGTCAAATAACTACAAGTCCCATGGGCTCTTTGTAATAAATACTCCTGGTTTCCATGTCATCCTTGTTTGTGGTATATCTGTCTCTCGGATGAATGGACTGGGGCATGTTCAGCAGGACAGCAGGACCTTTATTTCATCTTTTCTCTCGTTGAAGTGTTCTGTGACAGTCACGCTGGGAGGTAGCATTTTCATATGGCCTCGTTAGCAGATGGAGAAATAGCAGAAAAGCGTAAGCTGAAGTTCAGGCCTTGCATGATAAGATCAGCTGCTGCCAGTGAAGTGGGGTTTTTTTTCTTTTTTTTTTTTTTCCCTTGTATCTTCAGCAATGCCTAGATGGGGCTGTGAGCCATTCTAAAGGGGTTCTTCCCTTGACCATGCTTGTGTTCCTGGTGTGAGGCTATTTTTCTCCCTAACTCCAGGCAACGTGTTGGAAGTTGTGTTTTCCTCCACTTTTTCACCTCCCAAGTAAAAGGGAGGTTGTCCATTCTTAAAATTACAGCTTTATTCATACAGGTTTCCTACATAGTCAATAAAAGTTAAAACCACTGTGTAAATGAGCGTGCTGTTTGTGGCATGTTTGCGACAGGTGTTGTTAGTTGCAGTACAGTTTTGTGGTTCACACTTGTTTAACCATGTAATGAAACATCTGGCATCAATTTATTTACCTTTTAATAGTGTTTTCATAAATGAGGTCCTGCTGTGAAGTTAGTAGTTAGATTTGTGAATGTTGCTTTACGGTACAGAAATATATCTTGAAGTAACTGCATGATGACATGCTAGAAGATGATGGCTACTCCATTCAGCTTAGGAGAAAATGTCATTGGTAGTAATGAACTTGTGCATGCGCAGTATATCTTTTTCCTCATGCTACTGTCTCCATTATCAACCTTGCATGGTAGTTTGTTCTACCTATTAAACTGTGGCCACTCATCTCCACAGCCAATGTTATTGCCTGCTCATGAAGAGCTGCTAAAAGAGAGAAAACACAGTTAGAATACTGTAATGCAGTATTCCTCTTGTACCCATGAACTGCTGCCTCACAGGCAACCTTATGAGTTGCTATCAACAGGTAATTAAGTCCAAATGAGCATAATAGTAGAGTGATTTATCTCTGAAAGTGTCCAGGCTAATACTTGCATTAATTTTATTAATGTCTTGGAAGGCATTTCTAGCTTGTACAGAAGGCATTCCTGCAAGGAAAACTTCAGTGTAAGCATTATCCTTTTCTTTTAACATTGCCTTGTGCCACTGACTCTTGCAGTGTTTTTCTAAGGACAGAGAAAGATCAAGAAAAGTGAGGGTGGACGAAGGGGGAGAATGTGTTACGAGCTAATGTATATTGGAAGGATACTGAGAAAAGATAGTGACCGTGGTCATACAGACAAGAACTGGTGGCAGAGAAGGAGGCCTGTAGTCTGAATTCAGTTGTTGTTAGACACAACAACAAAAATTAGGATCTTTGATTCTGACAGGCTTTAAACTGTGCTACTGACAAAATCTATGTCACCTTTACCACATGCATGTTGAAACCATCCATCAAGGATATGTTGGGATGGTTACAAGCAGCGGCAGGAAGTAGCCGTACTAGGAATTCACACGTCCACTGTGTTGCACATACTTGTGGGCCTCTGGAGAGGCAAGAAGGACAATGGTTCTACAGCTTTATGATTCTCTTTTTCCCACAGTTATTCAGCCCGTCTTACGTTTTCTTTGGCTCCTGGCTGCAAGACCAGATGCTGTGGTAAGACGATGCTGGCGCTCAAGGCTGTGTGTGTTTGCAGCCAGCAGCAGGACCACCACTAGAAAGTGGATTCAGAAAGCTGGTAGGATCGGTGAGTTAAAGAACTACAGACTTTAGCTGAAAATCAGACAAGATGAAAGTGAAGCTGTTAGAAAGGGGAAGACGATTACAAGAGTTTTAGGGAGGACCGCTGCAAAGGCGGAGGCAAGTTTCCGGGGGGGTTGTGGGGTGGTATTTGAATCATTGCCCTCACATTTGCAGTTTAACATCCGTTTCCCGGAGAGCTGTTTTCCTTCCCTGGTGAGTTTGTCTTTCTCTCTCCGCTGGAAAGGCCTTTTGAGACCTGCTGTTCATCAACCGCTGGCAGGATGGGACCCAGGCACACGTGAGGAGCCTGCTTGTGTTGTGGACGCTGCCCGTTTCCCCCCAGGGCCCTGGCTACTGAAATACGTAAGTTTTTTTTCCCACTGTTTCTCACTGCCTGTATAAGGGTTCACTCTCAAATTGGTGAAAAGTTCAGCTAAAACTGCATAGTTTTGATTAAAATGTTGCTTATGTCTGTGGTCTGTAAGATCTCCTGCAGGAAATCTTGAAGCCCAGAAAAGGAGTTGAAACAAAACACCCTCAGTTTAGGAGATGTAGCTGTTTCTAACAGAAAGCTAGATTTTCTTGAGAAATGTTCCATGCTCAGCCCTTGTATATGACTTTTTTGCTTGTTTTTGACTTAACTAACGTGGTGACCTGCTCTCAGAAATTATTCAGCTCTATCTTCTTCTAGCTAGAGAAAGAGATGTATCAAAATCTGAACAGAGACATCAGTCTGAAATGACTTCTGTGCAGTGCGTTAAAACACTGTGGTTTAGGTCTTTGGGAAGTCCCGCATAGTCATTTCTGTGTTTTCTCTCTGTACTCACGCCTTTATTTATCACTGTATCCGTTCTGTTATTGACAGCCATAGGAATTTCCCCGGCCCCTGGGGTGACAGGCAGTTGTGGGTGCAAAATGTAGTGCAGTCTTACTAGGTGGAAAGTGACTCTGCATTGCATGTTCCTTCTGAGCTTGATTTGTGCCTTTCACACTGGTTTTGTGTTTATTTAACTGCTTCGTGTTCAGGCCTGATTTATACAACCCCTGTCAGATCCATACCCTCTTCAGACTATTTACTAGAAAAAAACCTTGTTTTAACTACATTTCTTGGGGCCAATTAAATCGTGAGCCATTTTAAAATATCTTCTCAGGTTATTTCTGCTGATAGTATTTTTTTCCAAGTAATTTTTGCTGATAGCAATATAAATATGTCCTCTTGATACACTGCTATACTAAGCTGTGTTGCTTGGGGAACTGCGTCTGTTTTTAACAGCACTCAGTGAGAACACTTTGTTTGTTTGGGGAGTATGGATAATGTCAGGGTGACTCTCCTGCTCATCCTGAGTGCTAATGTTTTGATGTTTGGTTTCAGAAGGCTGAAACTCCTTATGAGTAGGATTATGATCTCCTCCCTCCCATAGTGAAATCCCATGGGTGGTGTAACAGAGGTGAAACACTGCACCAAGGGCGCACGCTGCTGCTCTGCTCAGGAGCTTGATCCCACTCCCGTTGCTAAAAGGTTCTTGAAGAAATCTTGAGGATTGGGAAGGAGCCGACACAACAGTCGGTGCCTCTTGGGGTACAGGATCAAACACCTGGCATAAATGTGCAGCATTTCCTGCCAACAGCCTGCAATCTGTTCACAATGAGGCAGCCAGAAAAACTTGCATTCTGACACGTCTCACGCTGGAGGGCAACGTGGAGGAAGGGCAACGAAGCTGGTGAAGGGGCTGCAGCACAGACCTTACGAGGAGCGGCTGAGGGAGCCGGGGTTATTTAGTCTGGAGGGACCCTGGGGAGACCTTATTGCTCTATACAACTACATGAAAGGAGGTTATAGCGATGTAGGGGCCGATCTCTTCTCCAGAATAACTACTGATAAGAGGAAATGGCCTCAAGCTGTGCCAGGGGAGTTTCAGGTTAGACATTAGAAAGAATTTCTGCGTGGAAAGCGTGGTGAAGCTTTGGAACAGGCTGCGCAGGAAAGTGGTGGAGTCACCATCCCTGGCAGTGGTCAAGCAACGTGTAGATGAGGCACTTAAGGACACAGTGGTGATGGGGTTACGGATGAAGTCGATGATGTTGCAGGTCTTTTCCAACCGTAATGATTGTATGATTCTATGTTATATTAATATGGGAATTAATTGTTAGTGCCTATAAACTAAAGAGAGGCAATTGCAGCAAAAGCCAAGCAGAATAATGACTTTGTACCTACAGGAGTAAATTCCGTTTACGCAAAAGTAGACTTGTAAGTCTTTCATTCCTGTCAAAGATATCCTTGGGATGCATGTGTAAATAATGGTGTGGCCAAGAAAAGTTTTATTCAAAAAAAAAAAAAAAAAGAGCTTGATTGGAGAGGAAGATTTGGGATAATTTAGTTTGTCTGCTCAAACCTTAAAATGCCACACTGACTATTAGTTTTGAAATGGTCTCGGTGCATTTTTTTTTTTTCCTTTTTTATGAACTATATCAAAATACAGTTAGAAGGCCTTCATTTGCCACCCCCACTGGTTTCCGCTTACTGATCTCAGTGAAAGGTTGTGTGAATTACTCGAAACAAAAAGATAAGAGTTCAGAAATCAGGGTGCAGTTCTTAGGTTAAAAAACCTGCAGCACATCATGTTTTGCCTGTGCTATGAAGTCACCCATAGTAAGCATCACTTCTGCTAGTAGCCCACCTATTTTTGAAGCTGTATGAGAAATAACTCCGCCTTAAAGAAAATCTCTCTATCCGGTAGGCTTTTTTTTTTTTTTTTCCTTTTTGCACCAAAGTGGGGTGTAATATTATTTCATGGTAATTGGGTAAGCGTTTGGGGGGAAAAAAAGTGGCTTCCTCGGCAAAACCCGATGAAAGTAGCTTGTGGTTACACGGGTATTTTTTCCTCAGAAGAAATGGCCTCTGTCCAGATCACCACTGGAGGTGTTTTTTCTCTGCGCTGATCAGCAGCAGCCACAGAACCACGTTCTCCACAGTGTTGTGTGAACTTGGCAGTAAGAATTTTCTACCCTTTCTCACTTTACGGCGGTTTGTAACAGCAGATTGGGAGGGCCCAAAACATGCCTGCGGGAGGTCGTGTGGCAGGCGCTCCGTTTGCAGCGGGTGGCTCGTTTGAGTTTGTGTTTGTCCCGCTCACGGGGAGTTTGCGGGAGCTGGAGACTTGAGCGGTCGGGAGCCACGTGACCGCCGCGTAGCTGGGGGCAGGGACAGGGCTTCGTGGAGCCCGGACAGGCCCAGGGAGAGCCCCAGGCCGCGGCGCGGGGGCTGCCGCCTGCCCGGCCGTCGCGCCCTCCTCCTGGGGCTGCCGTGTCCCGCCGCCTGGCACCGCTTGTGAGGCAGCGCGTGGAACTGCGGCTCCCAGCGCCCGGGCACCGCCTCCCGCGCACGTGCCCAGGAAGACGGAGAACACTGGCTGTCTCTCGTTCCTCAGGCCCGAAACCTTCCCCGGGGGCAGTGGGGCACGATGGAGTTCTCCAGGCACCTCTTCGTTATCAGCGAGGCGCTGGCCACGGATGACCTGGCGGCTCTCAAGTTCCTCAGCCTGGAGCACATCCCCTTGAGGAAGCAGGAAGCCATTCAGGAGCCCAAGGCCTTCTTCCAAGCACTGCAGGAGAAGGCCCTGCTCAGCGACAGTGATCAGGCCTTCCTGAAGGAGCTGCTCTACCGGATCAATCGCATGGACATCCTGGTTTCCCACCTGGGCTCCAGCCGGGAGGAGATGGAGAGGGAGCTTCAGATCCCAGGCCGGGCGAAGGTGTCTCCGTTCAGGTGAGCACGCGGGGCCGCGGCTCCGCCAGGCAGCCGGGAGGGCAGGAGTGAGCGCTGCACATGGCCTGGCAGCCAGGCTGCCGCTTACCCGCCGCTTTCTCTCGCAGGACAGTTTTCTTTTTTCATATGTGTTAGTGCAAGTGTTACCAAAGACCTGAACTCCAGGCTAAGTTTGGAAGCACACAGGTTTCTACACCTTCCCGAGGGAAAGCAGGTACAATCTGTGAAGAATTATTCTATAAAAAGTTCTGTAAAAGGGAGAGAAGCAAGCTGCACCTTGGTGAAATACTTTTTCAGCTCTACCTGGGTTCTCCACAGTGGCTTGGAAATAGCAGTTCAAGCGTGTTCAGACATGTTCTCTCCCAGGGTAGCTGCACTGTAGCTCTACCCCTGCATCTCACTGCACTGATTGTGTAGCCGGCAGAAATTTCTGTGCTCCTAAGGAACTGTGCAGTGTGAGGAGTTACTAGTCATGGCAGTTTGGCTGTTCTTAGTTCCGGAAAGTTTCAACACAGTTCTTAGAAAAAATGCATGTCTTAACAATCACAGCTGAAAAATGGTTTGGCTCTAGCATGTCCTGGGACATAAGTTCCATGGGGTAAAAAGGAAAAAGTGTGTATAGATACTGTTCAGGGTGGGGGTAGAGCACAGTTCAACAGTACACTTTTAAATTGTACTAAAGGAAATTGTGTCCTCTGCTCCCTTTCTAGGTACCTCCTCTTTCAGTTGTCTGAAAACATCACCACTGAGGAGCTGAAGTGTTTCAAATTTCTTTTAGGAAAAGAACTACCAAAATCCAAGCTGAACACTGAGAATGTAAGAATGACTTTAATCCCTTTTTTTTAATAGTTATTTTAATCTACAGATGTATTTATCATTATTTTAATCTATAGATGTATTTTGGTGTTACTTCTGGGAGTGTGTGCCATTGATACTGAAGAATATCGGGAAAGGGTGCACGGAACTGGCCTCCCATGGGTATGGGACTAGGTCTGTTGTAGTGTTGCTTGCAGCCCCCTGTAGCAGTGCTACAGGCTGAGGAGGTTGGGCCAGTCCTGTGACAGGCGCTGAGGCCTTAGTGCTCAAGCTTAATACAGGGCTGAGGGGACTCAGTGGTTTTTCATAAAAAGTGGAAATCAGTCGTGATTAGCACATGAACTCATCTTTCCCAACTTTCTTTTGGCTGCTTTCTAGACCATTATCAAATGCACAGCTCACCGACTTTATGTTTTTGTTCTATTTCCAAAATTAGGAAATATGGGGCTAAGAAGCAGATTCTTAACAGAGCTAAGGCAAAAGAGCATGGGTTTCATTTAATGGCCCATAGAAATCCAGCTGCCCTTATGCTATCTCAGCTATAGCTCTGTCTGCTGGATACTTGTCCTTCTTTCTTAGAGGAGTGACTGGACATTTGGTAGCCATTCTAGTAAAGCTTGAGGGGGGGGACCAGAAACTTTGCCACTTGCTCTTTGGTGTAAGCTCCTGACCATTGGGCCCTCTCTCTCCCTTCAGAGACTAATCTTTGCACCATGCTTGCATGGTTAGATTCAGTTCATCCACTGCCAGAGGCAATCCCTGAAATGATTCTTGCATTTTAGTTAAGTGCATGAAACTGCCACTGGAGAGCAGCTGACTGAAAGCAGGAGTCAAATGTAAAAATGAGTTAAAGAGAGAGAGAGAGCAAAAGATAGATACGGCATGTTCTTGTGTGATCTAGATAGAGTGGTGACCAGCATCTCTGAATAACAGGAGGGAAATGAGCATGTCTTGAAGACGTTGCTTAGCACCTGAATTAGCTGAGGTACCAACCAGGGTACCGGTCAGCAAGACTAACTCTTGGGGAGGGTCACTTGGGTGTGCTGTCAGTACATTTAAAGCTGGCTTAGATACATTTGTACATGCTGCAGCCTCCCTCCCCTTGGCAGCATGAATGTGCCCTAAGGAGAAACTGCCTTTCTGATTGCCCAGACAATGATCGACGTTTTCACTGAGATGGAGAAGAAGGGGATTTTGAGAGAAGACAACCTAAAGGTCTTGAAGAGTCTTTGTGAAAAAGTTGACAAGAGCCTTGTGAAGAAAATTGAAGAGTATGAATTAAGCCTATGTGGTAAAAACAAAAAACAACACAAAAAGACCTCTTTCATATCAGTTACTTTTGAAGTGACAAATAGATGTCATGCAGGACTAATGATGAATGCTTTTCAGGTGATGAAGAGATTCTCTGCACAGAGGGACAGAGTAGCTCTGTGATCCTAGGAGTCACTGCAGGTAACACCTACCATTTGTTTTTTTAGGCCTTTTATTCTTCTCAAACTTTTGGATGCTGTATGCCACTCAATCTCACTTTACAGAGGTGACTGCTTAAATAGTGACCAAGTATCCACATATTAACTCTCAAAATACTTTTACTCTCTTTTAACTTTTTTTTAATGATTTATAACTAACAGAAACAGCCATAAAAATCACAATTTAGTATTTTCAAAGACTAGTTATCTCTGGAAGTACTTGTTGAGAAGGAGTGTAGGAGCAAAGCTTTTCTCCTTTCTCTAGTGCTACCTACATTACTTACATATATCTTTTTCTGTGTGTGTATGTGTGTGTATAATCAGGCCATACCAGACAGCTGGCCTCATTTCTGGCACCAGATTCTCCTGCCAGACATTGTGCATCTTCCCAGGTAAGTCAGTCTGTTTCCTAGAAACATCATCATCATCATCCTGTGTGGGAAGGAGTCATCCCTCCCTGAGGCGAACATATACTGCAAGCACGACTGTTAAAGGCTGTGTCTAGAATAAAAGAAAAAAAAGACACCACTTGTGTAATAAGCTTATTCTGGAGCTGAATTGGAGGCAGCAGCTGCTGCACTGTTAAAGCTTCAGAGAGCTTTGAAAGTGAAGCAAGATAGGTTGTTTCTTATTCCAGGAAATTTGCAGTTTTCTGGGCATATCAGCAGTATCCCTGATGGGCTGAGCATGATGATGAGGGCAGGTCATGCTGTGCACAGACTCCCTAGCTCAGGGGCAATGCCTTGCTGTGACCATGGAGCAAAGTCTTGTGGGGAAGGCTGGCCAGAAAATTCCAGGGCTGAGAAGCACCTGGGGGAGAGTGCAGTGGTTTCACCAGTGTGCTTTTGGTCCAACAGCTCGAAGTTTACAAAATGACCAGCCGACCTCGGGGAGTGTGCCTCATCGTGAATAACCACAATTTTGAAAAAAATGGGGCAGAAGTGGCTGGACATAAGCTGAAGGATCGGAAGGGGACAGACGTGGATGCAGGTACCATGAACATTAAAGATGAATTTGTATAGTCTCCATTCATGGAAAGTGGGTTAGCTTAAGGATAGAAAATGCATTCCTTATTCTGCACTAAAGGTGTGAAAGTCAAGCTTCCCTTTCTAGGCTCTTTTCTTTGCAGCAGCTGATTCAAATCTGCTTGCTGTCTTGACAAACCCTGATCAATCACTCAGGGGTTTCTCTGGCTCACTAAGAGCAGCTCACTAGCATTTTAGTTGCTTAGGTTTCTGCAACGTTCAGCAGCAAACCCAGCCTGGGCTTTAAGAGCAAGGTTAGCTGTGTAGTGCATTAGGAAATAAGGCTTTCTTAATAGCTCTGCATACTTTCCAGACAGAGGAAATAATAAACAGCAGTATGGAATGGAAGCCTTGTAATGAAAACTAGGGGGGGGACTTAATGATATGACTAGCACTCAGAGCACTAGATGATTTTTCAGAGAAAGACTCTAACTGCCTGTACCTGTAACTGCCTGTAGACGTCAAGCAGGATTAAGAAACAGCCAGGTTATCTATACTAATGGAATTTTTTAGGGGGGAAAAAAAAAAAAGCTTTATGAAACTAGTCCAGTTCGCTTTCTTTTTTACTTTCTAGCGGCTCTGAGGAAAGTCTTCAGCAAGCTTCACTTTAAAATAGCAGAATATAAAGACCAGACCGCAAAGGAAATCTATAACATTGTGAAAAAGTACCAGCACGAAGACCACAAGGACAAGGACTGCTTTGTTTGCTGCATCCTCTCTCATGGAAAAAAAGGCATTATATATGGTGTTGATGGTCAGGAAGTACCTATCCAGGAACTAACCACTTCTTTCACTGGGCAGAATTGCCACTCACTTGCTGGAAAACCAAAAGTCTTCTTTGTTCAGGCCTGCCAAGGTGATGCTCGCCAGCAAGGTGTAGTCATTGAAGTGGATTCTACAGAGCAAGATTCTTCTGTAGAAACAGATGGGAGATTGCAGCTTGACTTCATCCCCTCAGAAGCAGACTTCCTCTTGGGCATGGCTACTCTGCAGGACTACGTTTCCTACAGAAGTCCAAGCAGTGGGAGCTGGTATATACAGTCACTGTGCCAGCACTTAGAGAACAGCTGTCCTCGGTAACTATATTTCCATAGGCTACCGCTGGGTTTTCCTTCTGAATGATGGGAATTGGATTTGGATGCAGAGACAGATGATGTTTGGTGGGGAGTACTTGCTCAGATTGAAAACAGTAATTTTGGACAGAGCAACAAGATAAACAGATTGTTACAAACAATCTACCTAACTGCTGGAGCCTTTGAAACAGGATTGATTGGGGCTGGTATACGTCAAATTCATGAGAATACATTAAGTTTTCTGGTATTAACCACTCCTCTAATACAAAACATACCTGTATTTTTGCAGAGGAGAAGATATTCTCACCATCCTGACAGCAGTGAATCAAGAGGTGAGCAGAAAGCTTGACAAGCAGAATGCAGGGAAGCAGATGCCACAGCCCAGTTTCACACTGAGGAAAAAGCTCATCTTTACTGTCAACTGAATGTGAGGGAACTGCAGAGCAGCAACTTGGAAATTGCTGGTATAAGCTCAGGCTTTGGTAAAACATTACTGACAACTTGCACTGTCCGCTTTTAGCACAAGAGCAGCTGCTTTATTGCTCCTCAGCTATACCTTCAGGCAATTATATTTTATGACATTTTATACTTGAGACTATCTCTGAGCTGGTTTCTGATTTGTAGTTTGCTGGCTAAAATACACTCATTGTTCTATCAGCTGTGCTACATTGTTGTTTCTTTAATAAGATATTTTTCCAAAAGTGATGGAACACATTGCCAAATTTAAGAGGCAACCGTTACAAAGCCTTGTGTATTTTATGCTTAGCTTTTGTAAAATAAAGGGGAGGGGTTGCAAATTTTATTTAAAACTTGTAAAAGTTGCAGTCAGCGAATACCCTCGGATTACTGATCAGGATACATCGACCACTCTTCCTCAGCACAGCGTGACAGCACCACAAACCTGAACAGATGATCTTAGCAACAAAGGTGCAAGAGCAGCATCAGAGGCACAGCAGAGGACACACAGGCTCACATCAGTGTTCTTTAACTCATTCTTCAACTCAGCTTTAGAGACTCAGTACATCTCAAAGCACATTCAAAACTATTCCTCCATCATCTTTAACGGGATGCAGACGTGCTTGATATTTCGGAGCATCCTCCTCCTCTAGCAGTTGTAACAATGAAAGCCACTGTCCAGGTGCGGCCTCGTGTCTGAAGGTGGCCTGTAGCCCTGCTTCACTTACTTTTCTGGTCTTCAGATCTCAGTTACAGGCATAACAAAAGAAGAATTTGTTAGACCACCTCCTCAAAAACAGTTTGTAGTACCTCCTGTGATCAAAGAACTGGGGATGAAGCAAGCTGTGAGTAGAAGGTAAAGCGTTGTTAGGCTCCATTTTTTTTTTTTTTTTTTTATTGACGTGCTCATTCTGTTACAACCACATTACAGATTTCAGCATTAGCAACAATGCCAACGTAGGCGATGACCTTGCTGAACAGATTATATCTTCACTACAGTTATGTTAGGAGCCTAAATCCTTCCCTGGATTCTTTTGCTGAATACTTCCTCATTCTTTTCTACTAGTTTGTGTCTGTGAAAATAAAGGCAAAGACATTGTTTACTATGAAAGTGTTTAGAACCTTAATAGATGGCAGATGCAGCAAGCAGTTACAGAAGCAGGCCAAGCCATGCTTCCATGTTATCAGGATAAATTTCCTAGATACTGGTTGATATTTGCTTAGAGATTTGGCATGAAAGCAATGGGAGTTGAGCTGAAGCAAGGACAGAGAAACTTCTGTATATCAGCTGTTTCTAGGGCACTGCCAGAAATGGCCAATCCTGGTGAAACCAACACATTTTTACTTTACTTGAGTACTGAATAGAAGCCATAAGCAAAGAAGTATTCCTCATGCAAAATAATTAATGCAACCTGATTTACTGTGGATTTATTCCCTAGATACTGAACTCAGAGGTCCCTTTCCACTCCAAGGGAGAATGTTTTGTTTTCTTAACTCTGCATTTCTGACAAATGTAAGTGCACATGGAGATTCCCAAGTCAGAGGTGTGTGACAGCACGCTTGCATCAACAATGTTTTCCTTGGGAATGCAAACAAAACAGAATACAAGCCATACAGTTGGCTACAATAAATACTGTTGGGTACTCTGAAAGAACTACTTTCCTCAGGGGTTCATGGTATGGAAATTTGGATAACTTCATGACTTTTTTTCCCCTGGATAAATCCATGCCATAACCAAGGCTATATTAGGAATCTCCTTGTATAATTAATTATGAGTCTGATTAGGAAAATTGCATCAGTTAGGAACCTAATCTCTGCCATATTGTCTTGTCATACAAAGCACCTGACAGCTGGCTAATTGCAGTGACCTCTAACAAATCCACAGAACAGCTCTTCTCATGGCAATGACTGCAATGAGCTCTTCTCCTTCACATGAAGGAAGCAGGCAGTTTGGCTCGCACTGACTTGGAGATTTTACATCCCACCTCTTCACTACTTGAACAGAAAGGATGGGGTGTCATTGCCGAAAATCAGCGGGCAGAAGATACTTGCAATAGAACAGGGTAAGGGGAATACTGGTTATGAAATAATTTTTTAAAATAGGGAAAACATTAAAATCATTTAAGCAAAGCACTAAATAGCAAATATTATGAACAAGCCTGGCCATAAAAGACTCTTTCAGGAAGTGTTCCTGACTGCAGCTGGTCAGATGGCAAAGACATAAGAGCTACATGTCAGTGATTTGTCTCCAACGGGCCTGTATGTCCTCCCAGAGCACTGTATCCTACAGTCGCAGCTACAGACACACCTCGTGTGTGTGACAGGCTGACAGGCCCTAAACAACAGTGAGCGGCATAGAGATGTAAATGGGACAGAACACACACAGGAAGATTAAAACCCACTAATCTTACAATACATTAACTTTATATTGGCTCTAGTTATGCTCAGTTACTTCTCTGCACACTAATGACCTACCTCAGGTTAACGTTTTCATCATGAAGAGAAGCTTCAGTTATCTGGTGTTTTTCTTCAACTGATGCAATTCTCTGCTTGATATTTCTCTCCAGCAGCAGATTTTTTGTTTTCTTGGTAGGAAGAGGAAAACACAGTTAGTTTTCTTCTTTGCAAAGAAGAATTTTCCCAGCTAGAAAATATGAGACAGCAGTGGCAAAGAGCAGAACTTGGCTGGTGACAGACAAGTTTTACCAAATACAACTGGCTCTCCTCAGCCTCCACTGGTCCTTTTTTTTTTTTTTTTTTTTCTGATTTTAGAGGAGCAGATTGTTACAACTGACAAACCAGAATAGCCTAAATTTCACAGCAAGTTAAGAAATCTCTTTTTCCATACATACTTATTCACAGTTAATGTAGTAATTCAGCACCAGGTAGAGTACTACAATCTCTTATCCCCACATACAGCTTTCTAATAGATAGTGGGAGGACCGAGTGCTACTACAGTCTGACAGCCTTTCCTCTTTTTTACAGACGTCTCGGAGGAAATCAGCTTATTGGCAATATGATAAATATGCTGCACGTTGAAATGGATAAAGTGATATACAGGGAAAGCAGAGCCTCTCTCACACATGCAGAATGGAGTCAGTCCTAAGGATGCAAATGTTTGCATTGCAACAACTTCCAAGATTTCCAGGAACAGGATAAATATGCTTATGCAATAGCATCTGCAGACTCCACAGGAGGAGGAGCCAAATATTTTTCCACGTGTACTGAGCTGCAGGTAAAGCCTTAAAATACAGTGCAGACATCCCAAATAGCAACCCACCCAGTTATTCCCCTAAAAGTAAGAAGGGTGATGGTGCAGCTCACATTTTCAGCCTTTTTAGTGCTGCAAATTTCTGTCTGTGGCCATCTACGCTGGCCTACCTAGATTCTCCGCTAAGCAAGGAGTCAGGCACCTCCCTTCCCCCCGACCATGAACACTGACCATGAAGCCAGACACTGCCTTAAGTTAAAGAGCAGCAACATTAACAGATCAGATGAAGGGAACAACGGTAAGGTCTCAGTTGCCAGCATGCAACTTGCCTTCAATAGGAGAGGTATTTTGCACTAAAGTTTAAAAATATGAGCATCACAGTAGCTTCCCTCAGTCTAAAGACAGGACTTGTGCCCTTGCCTGAGTGCCACAGGGCACTCTCCATGCTTTCCCCACCTGTCTTTGAAGCTCATTCTGGGCATCCTGCAGACTGGTCGTAACGGCTTCAAGTTTCTCTTCTTTCTCCTTGAGCTCGGCCTCCAGCTGCTGCATGGATGACAGTGTCACCACCCCAGCCCCTCTCCAGCCTCCTCCCATCCCTCCCTCAGGCGCTGCAGGAACCAGCAGCACACGCTCAGCCCCATAAGTCTGGATTAGCTCCTAAACTGAACAGCCTACGTTGTCTCTTTTGCTAACTTGGCTAGGTAGGAATACAATGTAGCTTCCAGCATCACCATTTAATTACTCCCACACAGTGCAGGAAGTGCTGAAAATCTTAGCTCAGGGTGGAAGAGAAGGCAGGAGGCTGCTCTTCCTTCTCCTGACAAGGAAGTCCAGCTTCAGGTTACAGGCAGGGCTCTGGCCTGTCCACTGCATGCATCAAGCTACTGAATCCTGCAGGAAACCCAGCTGTGCTGCTCATTCCTCAGCCTGGCAGATGTACCTGGCCAGAATGATGCAGTTTCAGGCTCCCTGTTTTAGGTTTTCTAACTTATTTCTATGCTGCTGGATGTTATTTTAACTATGCAATAATACTTTGTTTTTGAAGGGACATTACATACCCAGTAGCACCAAATTATTTTATTACAGCAGCATATAAGCTGTTGCATTAGCAGTATTGCTTACCCAGTATCACATCACGCACATGCTTCAAGCTAACAGCTAAGGGCGCCCCACTCGTGCCCACACCACACACAGTTTTCTCCCTTCTGCAGCCAAACTTGCCTCTCTGCGTTTCTGCAACTCTGTTATTTTCTCCAGGTTTTCTTCATTCTGCTTCATGAAAAGCTGGAAAAAAATAGTTTGGCCAAGGTTGTGTTCAGTTTTTGTCACATGAAGTCATCTGCTATCAACCACACAAAATTCAAGGCACTTGAACAGGCTGTCTGACTGCACTGAGATGCGTGGCCAAGGGGACGCAGCCTGCAGCAGCCAGTTGGCTGTACTCAGTCCCAGGGTTCAACTTCCAGGTGAGGCTACTCCTGCAGGAGAGGGGGAAACTGGAAAGGTTCCCAGGAGCCTGTTAGCAGCAGGAGCCTGAATACTAAAGACATGTGTAGCTTGTGGATCATAAGCTGAGAAACATCGTCCTCCAGGGATCCCTTCCCTCCTGGATGCTTAAATTGAAGCCCCAGATCCACACAACTACTGGGAAATGTGGGGTCCTGCAAACAAGCACATTACAGACCCCTGACGTGCAACGCGCCGAGCACCGCTGCGCTTCTGGTCACAGCCACAGCAAACAGCTTATGCTGCATTCAAATGCTGACTTCTTTCTCCAGGTCTAGTCACCTCTTTCTCTTGCTGGAAACATTTCTCCATTGTAGAGTTCTTGTCTTGAAGAAGCTTTGATAATTCCTGAAGTTCTTGCTTAAATTTATTTGTCAGCACTTGCTCTGTGGAAAGACACACACTGAGGTCTCTCAAGTACTCACAGGTCTGTGCAAGGAATTAAGACCTATGGGATAATGTGGCATTTTATCCCAGATTTTCTACCATAACTCTCTACTACCAATATTTTTGTAGCTCAATGTAACATCAAGTGGCAGGAAATGAAGACCTAACGAATGCTAAGTCCACCCTATAAGCAGTTGTCGCTCTACACACCCACATAGTCTGTATTACTGCCTCCCCAAACACGTTCCTCTTCTTCCTCTGGGATTTCTCCTTTGGGTGGTGACTCTGGTGTAATCACTGCAACTTTGCGGTCGTGGTGTGTACAAAAACGTGGCACATCTCACTGCTGGACCACAAGACTAGCAGGGCCGTGATGAAGGCACTGCTCTAATTGGCTATGACCTTTTAAATATATTTATTCTAGGGCCATTTCTATCTCCAGCAAGCTTGATTTTTTTTTTTTATTGTTTCATTTCACTACCTTTCAAAGAACAATTGTTCTTTGATATCAGTTTACAGTCCTGAGTCAGTCTCAGCATGAGATCCCATCAGGCAACCTGCGCCTGCAGATACAAGCTCCCTCCTTACTCACTTTGCTGTAACAGGGCTCTCTCCCACTCAGTCTTCTCACTTTTCTTCCACTCTGCCTCTCTTCTAAGCCACTTCTCCTCCATCTCATCAGCAACGCTGCTCTGCACACAGAACAAGACTGAAAGAAAACATCCTTGCATACAGACCAAGAGACCCTTGAACCTCCCTCACTAAGCCACAAATGCAGCCCTTCGCTCTTGCCATTCACACACTGGAACACTTTTGATAAGACTGCCCTTATGAGCAACAGCAGAAGCAGTTGTCTTCATGGATGAGCCTCTATTACTCCTCTGCAGAGGTGAAAGAAAACTATTAAATGTCAAATCAACCGGCTTTGTGGCTGTTATCTTCATACGACAAGCTCTGCTGTGTTGTTTGAAAGGGTTGGCATCCCTCTCCCACATTTCACTTGAACCAAAAAAGAGAGTCCTCTGTGCCCAAGGCTCCCTACCTACATACGGAGTCTATTCAGCCACTGCTTTGCCATTAAGCCAAATATGGAACTGAGTGTCATCCAGTTTCAAATAGGATCACAGGAGAGAGAACACCCTTACCTTATATAACTGGAATGCATTCTTCAGCAGCCTATGCTCCTTTTGTTGCTCCTCTGAGAAAGGAGGTCAGAAATATTTAGTTAACAGGAAAATGCTAATGTTTAGAACTTCAGTAACATCTTACTCCACACCTTGCAGGGCAGATCTATGCTATTTGGCTTCATGTTAGTGGTAGAATCTAGGGTGGTAAAAATCAAGTCAGTTTAAATGAGAATCATGACTTTGATTAAAGGCAATATGAACTCTATTGGAACAGGTATTCTGTCTGGACGTCTCAGCTAAATACATCCATTTCACAAGGAAAGGCAGTCACATCTCAAACAGCTAAGCAGTCCTGCTATTATCATTGATCAGGAACCCTCCTTGACAATCAATGATTAAAAAATACTTAATTAAAATAAGAAACACTGTTGATCATACCAGCCTTCCCCAGAAACCGGTATCTTTCTAAAGGTAGCTCACTACACAAGAAATCTGGTCAATCTGTAGAAACTTCTGATTCCAGCATACTTAACTCCATCCCTAGATACTACTTTAAGCCATAACTGTGGCCCGAATCAAGTATAACAATCTCATGCACTGACTCCTCAAAGGAACGCCTTTCTATAATGTCCAGATCTTTCTCCTCAACAATTTTGCCTCTTCCCACAGTGACTTGTTGACAGTTTCTTCTCAAGTTTTCCTCAATTTCTAAGTAGAGGAAAGGAAAATTGTTGCAAGTGTGTTAAAAGATGAGGAACCTTCGCAGCCCCTTCTAAAAGGAAGTGATTTCAGATTGGTGCTATTTTTCTCAGTCCAGAGTGAGGATCGTAGGAACAGATTCTCAGATAATTTAACCATCTAAATGCTTAAAGATAAACACAATTACACAGCATACAGCACAAAGGCTGCCAATACCCAGTTTTTCTTCTGCCGCTGCTCTCTCAAGCTCCAGTAGCTTCTGGAAATTTTCTTGCAAGTCAGCAATTTCTAACCGGTGAGCTTCTTGAAGTGAGCTGTGGAAGCAATGCATAAGGAAAACGCGTGCAGAGAGGGCTCTCCGCAGCGCTGCGCTTGGCTCTCATCTCGTTCTACCATTAAGGACTGAGATGACAAAGAACTTGTGATGGGGACACAGCCAAGTGCTGCACTTTGATATTTGCAGGAATTTGCCCTTTTGTCTAATGACTCATTTGGGATAAACAGCATTTGGTAGTCCTGTAAGTACAAGGGTGTTTTCTTTGTTAGCTTGAAATGCATAAGAACTTGTGAGGTAAGAACTGGCTACAGGCAGGGATGTTGTAGAAGGTGGTGCAGAATTACTTCATTAGCACACACCCCCTGAACGATCCCACATTTCTGAAACACTCAAACTAGTGACACACAGAGAATCTTTAATAAATTCTTCTAATACCACTTCAGGGAGAGAGGGTGAGGAGACAGCACCAGCTTATGGGTTAGAGATTCGTGAGCACAGCCCTGCTCGGATAAGCCCATCCCAGCTCCCTCAAGGGACCAGGGCTCCTGTTGTGCAGAAATGCCAAGTTTCCTTTTCTCATCACCTGTTTAACAGGCTGGGGGCTAATCTGACAACAGCTTTTCTCCTCAAACACCAAAGTGGCATCCTGAACAACTGCATTAAAGTAAGAACAAATGAAAGCATCACGTTGTTTTATGTCACATTAACGCCTCTATCCCTCTTATGTTACATGAATGCCTCTATCTACTTCCCCACAAAAAACACCACACTACATACATAAATCTTTGCTAAACTGCCATCTTATTCAAAACCACAGGAGACTGAGATTCAGGTGCACAGGATTTGTACCTGATCGTACGCTCGTACTCCTTTTGTATCTCCTTGCATTTTTCTTCCATCTCCTTTTCCATCTGCAAAGAAGAGATGTTCACGAGCCATGAGTGAAATAAAAGAGAAAGGGCATTTTCATCTTTCCCATTAATTTAAAAATTTCTGCTATAAGCACAACTTCATTTGGGTTATCCAAAGCTACTCACTTTGGAAAGCAGAGAACCAAAAATCATCACAAAAAGCTTTTGTATTTACTTCTCCATTGTATGAAATGCTTTTAAATGCCATCAATCTTGAGAGACTGGCAAAAAAAACCTTTCATTTATCAGCGTCAACATCTAAAAAGCCTGCACCAAAATAGCTCAAGGCACTTCCAGTCTCATCTGTGCAGAAGAATCACTCTGGAATTCTTCAGGGTTGCCCTTTGATTTGGGTGTTCCCAAATCCGTTAGGGCTGTTCTCCAGGATGCTGTTATTTCCCATGCACATGCAGAGCACCAAGGCAAGAGCTGTCCAGGTTTGCTGCCTTCCAGCTCTCTGCGCTAGGCCCCAGACAACCCTTCCTATTTTGGGGGGAGCCCAACAGGCTGGGCACATGCTCAGCAATCTCCTGATCCTTAGGAAGGGTCCAGCTAGTGTCTGAAGCCAAAACAATCATTTCCCTCCTGCCTGTCTCAGTTCAAAGTAATCTTTTCAACGAAGGCACAGGAGAACAAAGGACTTGCCTGGTTCTGTAAGACCTTATAATCCCTGTGCAACTGCTCCATCATGTCTGTCATCTCGGTGATCTCTTCCTGCAAGTCGGTGACAATATCGTTCCTGCAAAGATTGACCGTCCCTCATCACACACAGGCCTCTGCACCCCTTAGCCAGGGCTTCCTCCTCACTCCTTCCCCCGAAAGGGGTGTTTTCACACACAGCACATTTTGCTGACACTAGGAAAGCAGAGAGCAATTTTCCAAGCAAAATATTAAACTAGATGCCTAAAGAAAGGAGAGGGAAAAAATAATAAAAAAAAAGACAACACAACAACACAGACTGTATCGATAACAAAAGAGAGGGGGAGTGAAACATTCACTTTGTCTCTGACCCCAGAACCTATAGCTAAATACTTACGCCTCATTCTCCTCTGGTGAACTGCAAAAGAACAGAAGCAGTCAACACGAAGGGCCGCAGCAGACGTACATCACGTAAGAAGCTGTCGAGGGACTTGCTTTGAACCCGTTCTTCGCTTCACCCCCACGTGGCAGCAAAGTGTCAGGCCTATGCACTGGCTTTTCAGCACAGAGCAGGTGTTAGAAAGACGACTCGGAGCCATCGGGAAGATGACACCCCCCGCACCGTGACTTGATGGCATTCGGGCTTCGGAAGGGAGACCATGGCGGCCGGGAGGCGCTGGAGGCCGCTGAGGCCCGGCCTCCCCACCAGTCCCACCGCGCGCGCCGGAGCGTCGCTCGGGGCAGCCGAGGAGCCAGAGGCGACAAGAGGCCGATCCTGGCCTTGCTGTGGGAATTTGGGTGGAATTAAACCTAGCGTACCAAGGGAAAGGGAAAAGGCAAGAAGGGCAAGACCAGAGGTCGGGTTTCTCTTAACTCATACCAGGATCCCATCCTACCTCTGCTCTGCAGTGGCAAAAGTCAGTGGGATAGGAGACAGTCCCACTGCATTTCAGCTTGCGTTCATCAGGGGAATGTCCCCTGGCTCCAACTTGCCCAATTTCACAGGTTTTTGGTTTTATGCATGGCCGTGACAGGGACAAGAAGGGCTGCAAGTGGGTAACAGCTGACCCTCAAAACAACCCTACTAGACACACGTTTCAGTGTTACCAGGGAGCAACAGGTGAAGGTTGTTCATCCACAGATGATTTTCTGTCAAAAAATTTATCCTCTAGGAATACAGAGAGATGGTCTTTTGCCCGTATGAACTTGTAGCCAGGTGCAATTTCCACAGCCTTTTCCTCCTCAGCCTGGGGAATGAAGAAAGAGAAAACAGCAGCTAGACCTCTTGAATCCCGTGTGCCAGACTTCAGTTATTAATCTTTCTTTCAGCAACGGGGAATGAGAGTTAATATTGGTTAACGTGACATTCAACCTTTAAGCTGGAAATCACATCTAAATCACACTCCTCAGGAGGAATAAATAAATAAAAAGAGGAAACTCACCATTCTTCTCAAGTTACTCAGCTGCACCTGGGTGACACTGTAAGGATTTCCATATCCTGGTGCAGGGCCCAAAGACAGGCCCAGCCACATCCCAGCGAGATGGAGTATTTTGTACTAGATTCAGCCTCTGCCACAGACCGAACGTCTATATACCACAAATATATTTGTCCGATTAATTTGTCTGATTAATTTGTCTGCTTCTCTCTCGTGCTTTGCTAGGGAAGAGTGCGGCAGAGTCCCAAATAAACCGGAGCGATTCGGGAGCTGCAGGATGTCGCCAGGAACCACTCAAAGGGGAAAGCAACGCGGGCACGGCCGCCGGCGGGAGCGCAGCGGCCGC
>VZSV01000046.1:4307694-4341481 GCA_013398735.1 Nothocercus julius
CCGCCGCGGGGCTGTCGCTGGCGCGGAGGCCTCGGCGGAGCCAGGCGGCGTGACCGGCTGCAGCGCGGCGGCTTTGCGAGGCACCAGCGGTATGATCGGCATTGTTCTGATGACGTAGGCTGTGGAGTTTGGGCCATCAGCAATTGTAAGCAAAGATCCCTTAGTGCTCACAACTTGAAGATAAGGTAAGCAGGGAAAAACAAGCAAATAGCAACAAGAAAATTCCATGTCTGGAATGAGGCAAGGGCTCCATTCCTCTCTGTCACCAGCCAGGTGCCAGTACAGTGATTATCTGGGAAACAAGAATTTAGAGGAGACTGCCAGGGGAGGGCACCGATCACAAAGCAGCAGAGGATGACCACGTCGGCGGCGCCACGGCAGGCCCGGACAGCGCAGGGCTGACAGCGCAGGGCTCTGGGCGCCATAGCAAAACCTCCGCCAAGCTGTAGCACAAAAGACCTTTGCCAAGGGCGTTTTTCTATGGGACATTTTCTAAGGCAGCAACATGAAAGAAAGAGATTTCAGGAGTGATTATCGCGTCACCTACGAGGACAGGGCGGGTCCCCCAGCCTCACTGCTCGTCACTCGCACCCCGCAGCTTCCCTGCCTAGCTGCACCTCTTTCCCTGGAGCTTCCCAGAGGCTACAACCATTAACAGGTGTCAAGGGAGGTGCCTCAGGATGAAGACAGGCAGCACTCCCACAAGGCGGTTCCATTGTAAGCAAGTTTCCAGGTACTAAAGCCAACCGCGGGTTTTTTTAAGGAAGGCTGTAAGTTGCTGTGGGGAGGGGTAAGATTCCCATTTTTTTCCGTCTAGGGAAGGGTTTTGTCTTTTGTACTGAAGTGTCTCTCCTCTTTTGAGCAGATACTTACTTGGACATCCTGGAAGGTTTTGCACCAAACTTGTGTTGGCTTTCTAAAGCTCTGAGCGAAGGGTACCTGATTTGAAAACACGCAATAGTTGAGTTATTTGTGTTACGGAGAGGTCACAATTCCTGTTTTTATACTGACAATCTTTTAACCAGTTTCTTCCAAATGATGCAAGTTCTCCTTATCTTTAAAATCCTGAACACAATAGCTAAAATACAGCTCAGATACTCGACCTGACGTGATGATACCAAAAGACCTTAGGTCACCACCTAACATGGAGCTTATGGGGCATAACATAACAATCCCGTAACAATCACAAGGTAAAATTATTCAAGCTTTTTACATCTTCTATACACAATACATCAGCATGAATACTCAGTGGTATACAACTATATGAAGTGGCGGAAACAACTGTAACCCACCCAGGCATATCATTACTCTTTTGGTTATATGCCACTATATCCACAAACCTCAAATCAGAAACCGAGAAGAGCTGAAAGACAAGATTTTGAGACCAGCGTATGTTAAGAACTTAAAAGTCCTCTTCCCTCTCCTTCAGGTCTGTCTGCCTTACCTTGCTCTGCAGTTCTTTGCATCTACCAGGGACTTAATAAATCTCTTACCACTTTTGTTGCAAGGATCCTGGCAAAGCACAGAATGTAAAGGGCGTCATGGCTGCACACCAGAAACGCTGTTCACAGCGCTGAAAGGCAAGCGCGGGAGATTCAGTCGGATTCGCTGTTAAGTCTTTGGTACATCGAACATGTCTTGCTCTGTTGTCTTATGAAGCCACAGTAAATATGGTACTGAGTGCCATAAAAACAATGCAGCCACCACCACCACGAGGCATTGCATATACATCTACAATTCTTGAGTTCCCCAAGTGCTATACACGCAATATTTCTTAAAAATTTCTTCACACACAAAGGGTCTAATATGATGTTTTGGGCTTCTCCTTACGTACGAGGTAATAGAGACTCATCTTGTCTGTACCATACGCACAACTATATTGTCATCTGCAGTGCAGACACGCCTGCTGTGGTGCAGGTGCTTTGGTATAGAGAGGCGTATAGACAAGGGCATGCAGGAGCACACCAAGCGTTACAGAGGCTCTGCAAGCAGCTCGCGGCTCGCCAGGGGTCATAAAAATGAGCTACTTCTCATTCACCGATGCAGATGATGAACCAAGGGCACAGACTGAGATGACAGCCCAGAGGTTAACGATGAGAATACGCTGCGTTAGCTGGATATGCTGCCTTAAGCCTGACCCTCAACTGATTTCAAAAAAGCAAGCTGGAAAGGCAACTCAACTCCTCAGTGCAGCAAAGCCTGCCCAGTCCTGCCCTCCTCGCACTCCCCAGGACACAGAAGTTCATTGAAAGGTTAGTGAGAGCTGCAGGTGTCAAATAAGTAGAAGAATAATCTTACCTTGCAGTTTTACTGTAACACCAGAAGGAGCAGGTGTGACCACAGCAGGAGTCTCACCAGGTCCTCACCCTTCAGTCCTGCCCTGCTGAATCGAAGCTGCTTTTATAACTGATCTCTTCAACTTCTTCACTTCCCAAGAGAATCCCCCAAGCGTCCGACCTTCTCCCTTATTATAGAGGAAAGGCCAAGAGAGCCGGCTGAAAACAAATCCCCAAATTGTTACGGTTCCGTGCGACGCGGCAGGGGGACCGCACTGCTCGTGCCCGGGCGCCCCGGGAGAGCCGGGATCTCCTGGGATCCCTCCCTCCCGCAGAGCGCGGGGTTCCCGTCACCACGGGAACGGGCCGGCAACGCGGGATGAGCTCCCGCCCATTCCGCGCTGGAGCAACGCCGGCAAGTTTCCAAGCACGTGCTCGGTGGAGCTGACGGGCTCTGCACCGCGAAAGACACCTCCGCCCGGCGAACGCCGCGGAGCAGCACCGCGGCTGCGCGCCTTCGCCCTGCTCGCCCATTCGCGTAGCTGCCAGGATGCGCCGCCGCCGCGGAAATCACGCGTGCCGACTCCTCAATCCTCGGCCAGTGCCAGAAGGAGCACAAAAGTTATTGCTGTTCGGGCCTGAGTAACTTTTACAGAGCAGAAAAAAAGAGAAAAAACCCCTCCGCAGAAGATGTCTACGTGTTGTCACACACAGCATGAACTGCTCCGATGCAGAAGGAGCCAGAAACGCCGGCTCCACCAATACCTGAGGCTCCTCAGGTTACACTTAGTCACCTAGGGCTACAACGCTGCTCCGTCACAGGGCAAACGCTTCTGCAACAAGTCACTTAACCTTAAGGAATGAAAGCTGGTAACACGGGCTTTTGTTCTGCAAATAAAAACGCAAACCCGTTTAACCGCTCACATAAACACGCTGCATATTAGGCAGTAGCGTACGTCCTTCCATGCCAGCAAAGCAAGAAAGCCGCGTAACTGGAGGACACTTCTCAGAGAAGACGTTGTCTCCCCGCTTGGGATGGCCCTTCCGCACGCTGTGGCGGGAGGCGCGCGGGGTCCCGGGCGGAGGCCGCGGCAGCCGCGACCCCCAGCCACCCTCCCTTGGCGGCCGCAGGGAAAACCAGGGAAGCAGAACGTGCCAAGGGGAGGCCATAAAAAAGGGCACAAAGCCGCCGCGATACTCGGACCCTGCAAAGAAGCCCTCTTCTGTCTTCCTGCTACTCGTCACTGTAACGCTAAAGAATACATTAGCTGCTGTAAAATGACGTGGGAAAAAAGAATAGAACCAGAAATCACAAACTATTCCCACATATTCAAAGTGAGGCTCAGTTTCAAATAATCTGTTCCCAAGCTGATGAGCTGGTCGTCTTTTGCGCTTTTTCTCATTCTAAAACGACAAACTTTCCAAACTGCAGCAGAAACTACTCTTTAAATGTCATTTGCCAGTTTTCATCATCGCATGTTTATGCTGGAACCGAAGCCGGACGGCACCTTATATTGTGCATTTATGCTCCCTTTAGTTGCTTGGGGGTGGGCACAACAGCACAGGGCCTGGCGCAGCCCGAGGGAAGTTTCAGTCCATTTCCCAGACAGCTTTCACAACGGGCACCCAGTGTACCCGTCCCTGAATCTGTAGCTAATTTTTAAACATGACTGATTTCCATACAGGAAATGGCACCTAGCACAAAGCACCGAAGAGGAGCAGTGTAATGAAAAAGGGCATGTTATACATGTTTATTATCAAATTTACATTCCACCATGAAACAACAGTAGGTGCAAAAGGCAGATGAAAAGAATACCAGGTTCCCAGACCATTTAAATATTGTGTGTTATCCCCTTGTGCAACGGCCAAATGAGGCTCAAACCCAATTTTCTTCCTTTTCTTCTGATTTTCTTTACAGAAGACTTTCCACTTTATTGACCACGGGTATTTTGAGCATGCATTTATCAAAGTCAGTGAAACTATTACAGCCTTCTAGCTCTGTAGGCATAAAGTTAAATTTGTACCTCGTTTAAGCCATCTTAGAAGCTGAGTGAAGATACGCTCTTCAGGTATTTCCCAGTCTCTTGGAAGTTTTGCATGCACGGATAACTCCTGTCCTTGTATCATCTGTTTTATTTTCTGGTTCTGTCCCAAACCTGCCAGTTACTGGAAACTTTTCCGAACCTGACGATGCACCAGCCCAGGGGCGGCTCTCGGGCCCACCCGTAGCACAGGTTACGCTGTTGGGCCGTGGGATGTGGAAGTGTCCCCAGACCAACGTCTGTTTCATTACGGTGCCTCTTCTAGCTGGAGCCTGGTCTGCCAGAGGAATTCAGATTAAGTCGCTTTGCTGTTTCTGCTGCTCACACACAGTGATGCAATGGCTGAAGTTACTTAATGACGTTGGTTAGGAACACAGTGAAATACCTCTGGAAGTTGAACCGTAAGTTACATGGTTCCCACAATAACGGTGTATAAAATGGACACACGTTTGAGACATTATACACTTCTCTGTCTAATCTTCTGTTCGCTCATACCTGTTGTTTCCTGGGGAGCTGCAAACACAGCAAATACCCAGCCCTTAGTCCACTGGAGAACAAAGTACCACCCCTCCCTCCATCATTGTACTCGCTTAGCTCAGTAAAACCCTGTGTACAGCTGAGGAAGTACAAGCATAAATACTTACAAGAAATTGAAGTTTTCATTTAAAACAAAATTAACCCGTATATAGTATTTTAAATAAAATTCACCTTTTATAAGTGTAACATTTTGCTTAGAGAGCAAAAGGCAACTCCAGGAGCTCCTGGATGTCTCTGTGCGCTGCTGACAGACAAACTCCTGCTGAGAATCCTTGTGCAAGTTGGAAGTGGTTGCTCCTTTTCTTTTAGAAAATACTACTGTACCACGAAGAGTTACCATAAGATTTATAGGGCTGTAAAAGTAGAAAGGCCACATCATAAGTTACCTATAAACCGGTTTACGAGACTCTCCTTTCCTGCGCTACTCCACACAACCCTGCGGCAACAAGGGCCCTGGTGACGATGGACTTGGCTCCTGCCAGGTTCAAATCGGTGTCTTTATCCCGATGCTTTAGCCCATGATCCCAGAAACATACCGGCTGTGTTCCAGATACACTGTAGCAGGCAGGGTAAACTTTGACCGCTTTATCTAGCCATATGGAAGTGAACCTTAAAAATTACTTTAGAACGCTGAAAAATACAGTGAAAAATCATATGAAAAGTAAAAACCTGTTTCTATTCTCAGCATTAGCACAGACCCTCTTAGGAGGTCTAATCCTCTTAGGAATTTCAAGCAAACCTATTATTTTTTCCTGTAAGTTAAGCTATAAATTATGATATACTGTTGATTATTTAATTATGGCTAGAGCCTTGGATGGGATGATTTTTTCCCCCCGAATCCAAAAGGCAAAGTGGTTGTAATATTCTGCAAATTGCCACTAAGGCAAATTGGATTTTTCCAACAGAGTTGGGCATTTTTTTGAGGCAGAAAGCCTGCCTAGCTTTGCTCAGAAGCAGATTGGGAATCATTCTCCATCATCAAAACACAAGATTCCAACGCAGACAGAACTGATGTAAATCCATTAAGGTGCTACCACGAACACCAGCTTTCATTTTCCTTGCTGTTTCAGAGTGCCGAATACTACGTTTTGCTCTAACCACAGATCTAAAACAATACCCAAAGATTTTCTTAATGAAATCTTTTAAACCGAATCCTGTATGAAACTAGAAATATCTGAATGAAATGCATGAAATGTAACACGTAGCTGTCTACCTGTCACGAGAACATCTGATCTCAGAACTTCCAACACTTGTCTTTAAGTGAACGTTCTCGGCTTAGGTCAAGTAAAAGCGAACCCTGAATCAAGCACCGAGGTTTTATTTCCCTTTGTAACACTGACATGTGCCTGAGGTTTTTGTATGTGCAAAACTACCCTCATTAAAAAAAAAGATGCAAAGCACACTTTGGAAAGTTACCTTAGCGCAAAATAAAGCACTTTTACACTTTTTTTGTAGCTACTACGTGCTCTCCTGCTTTTTAACTCTTAACTCATTGCACCTTCCTGTGCGTTTCAGAGCCTCTGGAAAGAAAGAAACTTCGGTTAACATTTCGCCAGCACAACTGCACTCCTTCCAAATACAGACCCTGACCACCGGTTTCCGTTCTCATAACCAGAAGCAGTCTTTCCTTACAGAGAAAGGTCCTCTCCCCTGCTTCTTAAATTGGGAGAGAATTCAGAAAAGGGCATCAGTGCAGTCTCTGACCTGGAAAATACAGGAATCGAAAGACTCCAGCCTCCTGTGCTTGTTTACTAGAGAGAGAAACCTGACCCAATGATGCTGGTCAGCCCGGCTGGATTTTCGCAGTGGTTCAACGGCAAGGTCTGACTGCCAGCTGCTAGTGAAACACTCTGCTCGCGCGGTGGATAAACAGAGCAGCACCTGCCAGACAGTTCTAACATACAGTTTAAAAGATTAAAATACTGAAAATAGCTACTACGGTCTTTTATTTTTTCTTAAGCTAAGACAGATCCTGGAAAGAGCCTCAAAACTAAGCTTTGGTTTCTTCTTTCTTATGTTCCACAGAGCCCTTTTTCCTCAAACCCAAACCTTGTTCTTTTCTCTTTGATCCCAACACGTGTCTCTCCCACATCTTTTAACATGCACATGCCTTCTCCAACACTTCTGTAATACATCCAACCAGGCCTGTGCTAAATATTTAGCCCTCGTTTGTTATTTACCATGCTACAAATCAGTTGTTTCTCAAACCAATCAGTTTTCCTTTAGGATACCCATTTTTTTTTGATTTTTGATGCCTGTGTGCAAACTGGAGCTCCCAGGGCCCCAAACATGACCGGAAGGCTCTGGTTTCTTCTCAGTCCTGCCATTAAGTTGCTACCTGCATTTAAAAACACAGCTGAGTCCTGTCTCTGCAGGCCAACCTCCATCCCTTGGTTTTCCCTTTGGTCCTGGGCCTCAAGGGGCTTGACCACCCGCGCAATTCCCAGCCTCTTCAGCCTGTCCACCAGGTTCATCCTCAGCTGGCCCACGTCCGGAGCGTTGCGGGAGGGCTTCAGGCCATACATTTCTTGCAGGAAGGTCCCCACTGGCCGGGAGGCCAGGAAGTTTTCTGAGAGATGCGCTCGAGGCTCGAATGGTGGAGGGGAAGGACAAGGCGAACGTGAGGGAGAATTTGGTGGAGTAGAAGGAATGGGGACAGTCTGAGGGGGCTGCAGCAAAGGCAGTTTTTCTAAGATGGGGCTATCATAAACCTTGGCAGAGATTCCTCGTTCCTGCAGAAGCCTGGCCAGGCTGCTGGTGCTGCTCAAGGTGGTGGCTGAATCTCTCCTGTTCGTGAGGAACTCTCCGATGCTGAGCCGGCAGGACACGGCGGGGCTGCTCCCCGCTGCGCCGCCCGTGCTGCTTCCGAGGGAAAAGGGAGCACACATGGAGCTGAAACAAGACACCACCATGCTGAAGACATGTGCATTAAACACCACTTCACCTGCGCTGCATTTGCCTGGTAGCATGTGGCAGATTTGAGAGAAAGCAAGCTATCGGTATTAACTTTGCTAGCTTCAGCTTTAATAGTCTCAGTATTCCTGCTCTGCAAAGTATTTAGGAGATACTATGTTGACAGAGAAGTTTCTGCCATTATTCTAATTTACAGAACAGTAAGAATAAAATTTTATCTTTTGCATACAATTTTTAATATATGGGCACAGTGGAGAAAAAAAATACCCATTTTAAAATGTTATTATTCCATATAGTCAAACTCATTGTTTTGTTACGCCTCCATTTAACTTCAAAAAAAGAGTTCTTTTCTATTATTGAACAAGAGAGACTAAAACTTTCCAAGACCAGCTGCCACACAGGAGTTTTTAACTGAATGTTTCATAAAACAATGACAGCCAACCATAATGAAAACCTCCATAATAAAGACTTGTAAAAAAATCTTATAGATTATGAAATATAAACTATGATCATCTGTATTGTATTAAATCAAATATATACACAAATAGTCAGCAATAACGTGGTTTAAAAAAATAGTGAGGCAGCCAGGCAGCACGTAGGATACTACTGATGCTAATGGCTGTAATTATAAAGGGGATAGTTGAATTTTCCCACAGTGAGAGCAGGAAATAGGTTAAGGTAATTTAGAAGAAAGCAAACTTATATGCTTAAATAGGAAATTTCTTTTATCATATATCTCTTCTAAGAAGCAATTGATGCCTATTCTGCCTATTCTTTTTTTCTGTATGTTCCCAGAAAGCAACTGTTTAATCCCATGCAGCAGCTCCTAGAACGTCAGCAATCATTGTACCTGGGAGTAACCTGGGTGACATCGGATGGGTGAAGGATTCTACAGGTAGTAAAGGTGAACGTGGAGTTTGTGGAAGACAGACATTTCCCTGGATTTGAGGCTGCAATGTGGAATATTTACATCCAGTGAGAGCAAAAATAAAGACAGAAAAGGACTAATCAAGCAAAGCTTAAGACAGTATTATTACCACTGCTATATATAAATATTTTAACAGAGAACAAATGTAGTGAAAACAGTATTATCTCAAGGGCAAATACTTTCCACTGAAAAGAGATCCTGTCATCAGTTCATTTTAAAATCCTTTTAATTAGCTCCTTTATACTTTTTCCCATAAAAGATGATCGGAAACTACTTTGGTCAAATGCTAATAATCTCAAAAACAGCCAAGGCCAACTCTGGGACACCCAAACTGAAACTAAACCCAAGGGTGATTCTGCACGGCTGCCAGCATTTACAAACTGCTCCAAGAGCTGGAAGCGACTGCGTCTCCTGTACTTGGTTGTATTTGAAGGAGCTCCTCTAAATGCACTTTGGAACTCTGCAGGGAACTAAGTTCTTGGAGGCAGATTCTTAAAGCAAAAGAAAACTTAATAAAAGCTAGAATCCTGAAAAGAAGCTGAAATCTGATATCCCCAATGGCAGTCACAGAGAACTCAGCGTGTAAACAGTGAAGGAGTCCTTGTAACAAGGAAAACAAAGCAGGAATGTTTTTCCCTTTCTGCGAACTCAACCTCACCTCTGCAGTTGTGTTTTGAAACACCAAGTAAGATCAATGTTCACAATACAGCATATGTTACGCCCAAAAATTTAATATAAAATAATTTCTTCCTCTCTTAGGATACCCACTCTCATCTTCTATCAGGGCACCATTTTCCACAGAATATAAGTTTAACACTTTCTACTAGTGAAATAAGATACTTTTAAAATGAAACCGAAGAAGCCAGGCATCTTCAGCTGTTTTAATTTGACAACTGTTTAGCATATAGTAAATAATTCTGATTTTGATCTTATCCCAGGGCCAAGCACCCTAACTGCAAACAGACTCGGAAGACCAGCATCGCCAACATTACAGTTGGCAGAACACAGATGATATTGGTGCTGTCTCCCCACCTAACCCACCTGGTTTAATGCTGCTTGATTTTAATGACTTGAGATTTGGGGGGAGTGGAGTGTGGGGGCCAAAAACCACAAAAGCACCAGGAATGGATTAAAACTTCAAAAAATCAGCATGCAAAAGGAGGAAAAACTCTAGCCATGCTTCTTACCAGTGAGTGGTACAGTTGCTGAAGTAATAGGTGGCAGAAAAATCCCTGCCACTGGCTTTTTCACTGCATGTTTCCTCTTCTCCAGGAAGGAAGGCTGCACTTGAAATGTTATACCTCCTTCCCCCTCTTCCTCATCATCCTCTTCCAAGTCAGAGATGTGGTACACAGTGTCATCAGGCAGAGGGGTAAAACCTTTAGTAACAACACCTGGTCTTGGGTCGAGAATGGTGCCTAGGTTGGGTCGAGCAAGCTGCTGCCAGTGAAAAAGGGTCTGAGATCCTGGGGTGGCAAAAGAGAAGTGCTGAGAAAGGCCTCCCGGTTATTAATGCAGAATTACAAAGTATATGATCAAAGCAACTCAGCCAACTGGTGCCTGCACTGTGGCACTTGTAGTGCACTTGGGTGGCAACACCAAGAATAACAAGTCTAGCCCTCGGTGCCATGCAGGAAAACCAAATAGGACCTACAGAATATTATTTTTCCCTCTTATGGCATATCACACCTATCCGTACAAAGAGCAACAATTTATCTAACAAATTAATCTAAAATACTCTTCTGCTGCAGAACGAAGGAAGATCATCCTCTTACCTTCAATGGGCTTGACAATTTGTAATTTTTCTGGTAGGAGGACACGGATGTTACCAGAGCAGGCAGAAAGATCTGTGAATTCTGAGCTGGTACCCAGGGAACAAGAGCTTTCTGATGGTGTGCTGCAGCCACTAGCCTCTTCCTTCTGCTCGGCCAGCAAACGCAGCCTGCGCTCCCACTCCTCCTCGAAGAACTGCTTCTCGCTCAGGTAGTTCTGCCGACGGAGGGACAGCCGGTGCAGCGCTGTGGCCAAGTCACTGTCTCCAGGGTCTCCAGGCTGACCTGGCTTTTCAGCGTCCCTAGGATAAAAGGAATTAAATTACGGTAGATATTAAGACCATTAAAGCAAATATTTCTCCCCCACACAGCAGAGATCCAGTTTGGGCCTAGTTTTGAGTCACTTAATTGAGAAAGCCAGTAAGAAGCTGCGTGCCCTACCTCGGGTTCTTCTCGGAGCTACTGCTCTGCGTCGCCTGCCCGCGGCGCTCCGGCTGCTGCAGCCCGGACTGAAAGGGCTTGGCCGTCATAACGACGCCGGTCCGATTGGAGCCAGGGATGGGCAGCGGGGCAGGAAAAGAGGACGACCGACCACGAGTGACGTTAGCAACCCTGACAGTGTCAAATACTCGTTTCTGTTGAACCCTGGAGCCAAGCAAAAAAAAAAAAAAAAAAAAAAACCCAACCGTACATATTTTCAGAAGCGTTCTGGAAAGGATATAATAAAGAAAAAGCTTTGAGCAACAGACCTCCCAACAGCCACAGAGACATGGCTAAAACGGGATTGCCTAAGAAACTCATGTTGTAAGAAATACTGTTCTAACAGTATATCAGAATTACCACTCATTCTGACTTGAAAGAAAATTCTCCATTGATAATCAGCGCAAAACTGTCAAGGGTGTCTATTTAACCCTTACTCAGAATTAAGGGCTTCAGGAGAAGGCTTTCAGGGCCTTGGACAAATACAAAGAGGAAATAAAATCCTTTTAGTAATTTCCCAACTTGCACATAGAATTGAATAAGAATGGTATGTTTCAATGCTGAGAAAACTATCAAATACACTAAAGGGTTTTTTTAATAATGAAGACGACATATCAGTGGGAACATTCAGGCTTACAGATTGCCAGAATTCAGTTTCACCTCATTCCTTAGAGGCATCTGGAAAAATGCCAAAACAGATGAAGCTACTTATTTATTAATAGATGAAGCCAATTCAGATGAAGCTGATAAACATACTTTTGCTTAGAGGGAACAGGTTGTTCACCCTGACACAATTCCTTCCGCATCGTCCCTTCAATTTCTGCTGCGAGGGAATCCTAAAGAAAAACACAACCCAAAGGAACTAATCAATTAGATTCAAGTATTCTTCCTAACAATTTTAGCAGAAAACATTTTTAAAAACTCAAAAGTCTGCACTTGCCTCCCCCATACCAGTAGCTTGTAGCACAGTGTGTTATAGTCCAGGTCTCCAAAGGGGGAAGGCAGGGACTTTCCACCTAACTGTGACTAGTTTGAGTTCAGTTTACACCAGCAACAGCTACACTTCTGGGGGATACTTTATGTTGCTTTCTTAATTTAAGTGACAACTGCAAGAGCACTTCCTCCAAAGCCAAAATATGTGTACATGGTAGATACTACATAAAACAGCCACACAAAACCTGACAAATTGCCAGAACACCCAGAAACTTGTAAGAATACAGTAATTAGAACAGACCTGAATAGACCTAAGTGGAGGAAAATAAAAGTTTCGAAAACCTTTTCCATTGAATTGGTCATGTCTCGCAATTCAATTTAAGTCATGCATTTCTGAAGATGCTTGAAATTTCATAAGATAAGGATGTAAGGACATAAAACTACCTCATAAACCACATTAAAATCCTCTTGGAACTCTTGAAAAAAACCCTTTTGTTTCATTTCTTAAAGAAATTCAAGGTATAAAATTCACATCAACATAGAATGACATACCAGCACAACTGCACATTAACTGTAGAACATGCCAATTCCTGTAATTAACTGAACAGTCACTTAAAAAGGAAATTGTATTAACACCACAATATGGCAAGTGAATGACTGTTTTCCTGAAGCACAAAAAATTCTCAGAAGTAAATACATCAAAGAATTGAGAGACTGTAAGATCAGCCCCTTCACCTATTGCACAATAGTCCTCTCTGCAGCTCCAGCAGCAGCTGTTTTTTGCTCTTCTGCTACTCTGCGCCATATTTACCAGCAGTTACACATCAAGCTAGTGGCATTTATTACCCCAGGAAATGCTCCACGTGCCTGGGGACGGCAGAGAACAGCAGCAGAGCTGGCTCTGCTGCGCAGCAACTTCACTTCTTCTTGTGATTCCTGCAACATGCCCAGACACTCCATGTTCCGATCCTGCAGCTCATGTAGCTGAAAGAGGAAAGAGGACATTAGTGCTGCCTATAGGCTTCAAAACAAGCAAGAAAAAGACAAAATGAAACTTATAGAGCTTTGTACTGAAGATATTGATTCAACACTACTGTATTTCTCTGCACACACTGCACTGCACATGCCAGCATAACACATGGTGCTCGCCACAGCAGCCACACAATTTTAGTGGTAAGGCATGAAGTGCAAAGTAAAACTCAAAAGAAGAAAAGGTACAGTAGAATCCAAAGCATGATACATCAAAACCACTCTAAATACAGTAACTAGAGATGCAAAAGAAGCATAGAAGAGGACTTCAAAATCTAGTGAGCTACAGTATTGGTGATATAACCAGTAAGGGTCACATTAAAGCACTATTCTCTCATCACAGATGAAAATAGTAAGGTCTACCTGCTTGCACCTCACCCTTGTCTTTCAGACTCATGTGAACTACAAAAGTATTTTTTATTGACTTATCTAAGAAATTATTTTTTTCTCCAACCAGTTGGCTAGAAGCGTATAGAAAAACCAGCCAAACCAACAAAACACCAACCAAACCCACTTTCTGTTCTTTTATTTTTCCCTCTCATGTCTATTCCAAACATCCATAGAGAAGCCTTAAGTACCTCTGCTGTCAGTTGCCTCTGAGCATCTTTGGAAGCTTGCAGGTGAAGCTTCAGCTCCTCTTTTTCAATTACGTGCTGAAAACACAAGAGGCTAATTATTTTCTCAGCTGATCCCCCGAGGGAGCGGACAGGGCCACTCTCCTGTGCTGTGGTCCCTGCCAGGAGCACGTGCACCCCGCCACGCACTTCCCCCTGCTCCCTTACTTCTTTGAGTTTATGCTGGAGATCAACAATCTGAGACAGGAGGGATGAGATCTCTTCCTGGTAGCGAAGCACCTCCTCACTCTTCTCTGACAGCTCCTCTGTTATTCTGGAAATTTGAGCATTCGATTGCCCTACAAAACAGAAGAAGAACTTATGCAGTGGAGAGCTTTTTCCATCACACGATGAAAATAACAGGGGGTCTGTGAAGGTCGGGAATCTGTAAAATGACTTAATTTCCTAATGTCTTAGGAAAGCAACTCACATTTTGTAAAAGCAGGAGCCCTGGAACATCCACAAAGTACAAGATAAAGGAAAGGGGTGGGGAGCAGGAGAAAGGAAGAGACTTAATTTTAAAGGTAAAGGTAACATATTGGAGAAAAAAAATAAAAAAAGAGAGAGAGAAAAAGGTAAGAAAGAAGCTAAAGAAAAACACACCCCAAACACTGTAAATATAGTGACATATGTCACTGATACATGAAAAGACAGAAGTTCTGCAAAACTTACAGCTATTTAGCTCTTGATTCTGGTGACTATATTCCCCAAAGACCCAATACACACAATTTCCTGTTTCTTCTTTCTGTTTTTTTTTTGGCCCTTTGAGTGAGCAAATTCTCCAAGTAAAATGACAAAGCACCTCAAAGACTCAAATATTTTAATACAATGACAGTTACGAAACTGTTTATCTGCCCTGAAAGCATAAAAAAGTCACAATAATGTCTGGTCAAGCCTGCATAAAGAACAGACTACAAATTTAGAAACACAGCCTTTAAACATCCCAGTATCTACCTTATATATTTTTAAAAACAAAAGATTTTCCATCAATCATAACAGATTTTGGGTTAGAAAAAGGAGTCTCTGATGGCACAAAGTAATGGTTTTTAGAAATACTGTAAATTTGTTAGATACACGTTTAATTGACAGAAGTCACAGTTTTACTGTAGGAAGGAGCCTGCTGACAATTCACCTCACAGTTAGATACTTTTTTTCCTGAAGGCATAAATTCTAAAGCCATACTCTAGAAATCCTTTGGCAGAATACTCTTTCTGTCTGTAGTGTATAGTGTTTTTATATGTGCTGTAAGGTGAGGTAAAACAGGAGTTACTGAACTTCTCAAGGTAGGAAAATAGAAGTTAAACAACTTTATTTGCCAAGGATTTTGCACAGTTCATTCACAATGTTTTATGGATGTCTGGAACAAATAAAAAGCAAATAACAACTTTATGGTTGTTGTACAGAATAAAGCAATCTTAGAAGATAAGCTTAAGGTTATTTATATGCCAGAAAGGAGGTGGCACATATAACATAACTGCAGATAAAATATTGTATCCCAGGTTACACAGCCACCACAGAAAACAAGGATTGTTCCTTAGTATTTCAGAATGCTTCTTGACTTATATATAAGGAATTGCAGTTCTTTGCAAATAAGTATCACAGTTCTGGACAGAACACTTACCAATTTAAATGCTTTTGTGTGTAATTTTTAATTTAAATATAAACTTGTATTTTTGGATACTTGGATATTTCTGGAGAGAAACAATAATTTAGTATGAGTATTTCAGAGTCTATGCGTTGATAATTAAGAGAACTGCAGGCACTGGATGCTCAAATATCTTTCTGTCATTATAAGGTACATCCTGAATACTCACGCAGCTCTTTAACACAGTCATTAACCAGTTGCTGCTCCTTTTCTTCATATGTAATGGTTTCTGTCTTCAGATGGCAAGCCTTCAAGAAAATTAGAGGTTTTGCAACTTACATTTATACTTGCATATATATCCATCTTAACATCATTTTTTTATTTAATTTATTTCTCTTTACAACCTATTTCCCTGAGCTGGATAAGTCTTTTGAATGAAAGATGCCCACACGCGGAAAATGTGATCTCTCTCCTGCCTATAACAATAATGAAGAAAAAGTTGCAAAACATGTGATTTGGTAAGGAAATGTAAACTCTAAGTACCTGAATTTGCTTCAAAACTTCTTAAGGCAAAGAAATCTTGAAAAGTAAATGACACCGCCCAAATCCACTACGGCAAAGTCTCTCAAGAGAACAGCAATCTTGCATCTTTCCCTGTCTCGTCCTTTTAGACTGTAAGTTTTCTGGGCCACAGACTGAGTGTCACCACAATTTTAAGCAGCATCGGAAATACCGGATTTCCACCTTCATTTGGATTGTTAGTTTGATTCTACCCTTTGCCCACAATAGTCTTTATATTAGGGACTATTTGCCACTAAATGACTCAGAAAATGTAATGATTGGTTTTAAAGACCATTCCAGTGAACAGAAGCATGGATACACAACTGCAGATAAACACACTTCACTTAACACTGCCATAAATATAAATAGTTCAAGGCTGTTCTTAGGACAAAATAAAAAAGGCAAACAAACACTGGCTCAGCGTGCTTGAGGCTGTGCCAGGGCAAGGCAGGTGGTGACATAGCACAGAATGGCAGCGATCTCTTTTTAACTCCAATTCTACCTACTAATGTGGACTACATTCATTGCTGGTCTGCTAAGTTTCATAATCAGAAGCAGGGTTGACAGCATAAAAGCAGCCTGACACTCCCTTGTTCTTCTGTCACAGAACTACCGAAATAGCCACTTGATCTTTAGAGTTTTAGGGAAAATGTGCTTCTCAGGCTGAGTATTTTGGAAACAAAACAAGGGGGAAAGTACACTTTTTGCAGACAAAACAAGGGGGAAAAATATTTTGTTGACATTAACAAATTCTGGTCCCTGAATTGTAAGCACTAGATAACACAGAAGAAGGTTTGTAACAAATCAGAAGGGGCAACTTAACCATTTCTGAACAATACAAGTCTTTCTTTACATACTTTCAATTCTCTTCACCACCACCATTATTTAATTAAAAGTTTTTGACATTGGAAATGAAGGTTTGAGAAAACAAATGGAGATAGAAGAAAAAAAAAAAAAAGGAGGATACCACAGAGAACTGCAACTACAAACAGGAAGACTTCTGTTCCCCCTCTCCTTTACTCTTATGCTTCCAGTCCAGACCAATATTTTGTTAACAGAAGTGTTGTAACATGCAACCTCAAGCTCGTATTGTAAAAGGCTTACTCAAAAGCAAAACAACTCTTTCTTTAAAAAACATCTCTATTTTACAAATTTTCCAATTCCAGAGAAGGGATAATTAGCATTTGAAGATTGCAGTTCTTGTAACCTTTATCTTTTGTTCCTTGTCTTTTACAGACATTTATTTTGTCTACGTATTTGGACACTAACCTTGCAAAGGCACAAAGCCTCTGCTCATATTTTGCACATAAGAGATATCAATTAAAATACGGAAACTAATCCCACACTGAGAACTAAGTTTGCCTTTAAAGGGTTTAAAGCTTATAAAATTTTAAAACATAAATTTTTTAAAATATAAAATTAAAAAAAAAGTTTAGAGGTGCAAATATTGAATACAGCTTGACAAAAATGCAATGTCAGCTCAATGGAATTTCAAAAATACAACGTCAGCTCAATGGAATTTCAAAAATACAGCAATAAACTGCAATCAGATTTACCCCACACAACAGGTAACAGGTCACACAGACCTGAAGGCCTCAGAGGTCTAAGAAATTGCGCTGGGTGCTCACATATGTGTCTATATTCTTTTACATATCTTAAGGGTATTTGGAAAGGTACACTAGTGGGCTCTGAGGAGAAGTAGGTGCATGGTGGTACTCTAAAAGAAACACAAGGATGAGGATGGGTGGAGAGAAAGTATTTGGCTGACATCCTGATCTATCTCAGATCTATACCTTTGATCGGAGAGCAAGGTTCTCCTCTTCCAATTCCCTGAGTTTATCTTGCAGGATATCCAGCTGCAAGAGGCTGTGTGATACATTGAAAGATTCATTGGAACGAAGTGGTGTGGAACAGCTGGAATCTGTTTCGCTCTCCTCAGAAGCAATTGAAACAACGCGAAGCAGGTCATCCTTCTTGGACAGTTCATGCTGCAGCTGGTTAACCTATGACAAAAAAGATCACCAGCTTGAGATATACACTTTAGTTGTACAACAGTATAGCAAATTATTTGTGCAACCTCAAAATTGTGGAAATATCACAGGTCCAGTCTAAGATGAGATTAAAAACAACAGACAAGTCATGACCAATTTATATGTATTTCCACAGAAGATTCAGGTTCTGTTTATCTTATAGCTCACAAAAACATCATTTCAACACTGTCAGGGAGACTGAACAAGGTAACACAAGAAAGGATGATAAAACCTACTTTTTAAATAACAATTTTCAAGCTGCTTTAACACCTCTTTACATTTTAGCTTGCTAACATGTTTGCTTCTGCACTGTAACTTCCTGGAAAATAAAAATCCTAGATATCTGTCCCCCACGTCCACACATGAAATGAACCGCAGGCCAGACAAAAACAAGAGAAAAACAAGATCTCAAATTTAGTTATAGTCCATTTTGTATATCCAAATTTATATGAATACATAAGTCTATTCTGGCTTATAGCTAATTTTAAGTATCTATATATTACTTGCATACTGTTCTATACAAGCAGCCGAATCCTTTTCACTATAACCTAGAAGACATCTGTGTTAGCCAGAGGGAAAAAAAAAAAGGAATATTTTATAGGTTGTCAACTTCTTTTTTTTTTAAGCAAGAATAACCAGGAAAAGATGACAAAAACAGATTTCTTGCAGTAAAAGGTGGAGTTTCAAGGATCTTGAAAAGAATTCTGTTTTCATGTCATTTATTTACATGTATTTTTTAATGTAAACACCCCATCAAGCTCATTTTGTAGTTGTTTCCTCACTTGTGATGTTATGTAAAAGGTTCTGTCAGATGCCAACCACATAACTTATTTTGTTCATAAGTTAAATCCAAAACATCACAGTGATGCTCAAAATAAATGCTTCTAAAAATACAGTTCTGCTATAGGTATATTACAAAAATACCCATCATGTTTGCAACTTCTTAGTAAATACAATATTCAGTCTTCACAGTCAATTCTTAGACAAAGAAAGCTGACTGAAAAATGACAAATAGAGCAGTGACCTCTAAATTTATATCTGTAGTTTGAGAACAGCAATAACCTACTTTCACAGTGAAATAATATGTCTCTGTTAATCCTTCTCATCTTAACAAGAAAGGGAAAATAAAAATAAAAGAAATCACTCACTTGGTCTAGAGTTTGTCCTAGCTGTTCTTCTAGTGCTTCATTCTGTTCTGTCAGAAGATGGTTTCGCTTAAGAAGGGCTTGTCCAATTCGAGCTGCCAGTTCCAGGTCCCGATCTCTCTGTTCACAAAATGAGAACAAATGTCTGCTTCTGATCAGACGAATTTTAAATTCAGAATAACTTTAGATTTTCCTGGCTATTTGTCAACATATGATACCTTTGAGATCCCCACTCACTCTCAGATGGATTGCTTCAGCAGTGCTGGTTAGAACAATGGTTAATGTTTCATTACTTGGATCCAAAACACATCCATTACTGTGTTTCCTGACACAGCTCATTCTCTTTCCCAGACATTTCCAATCATAGGGAAGGAAAAAGAAACAGCAACTACCTAGAGAGCAGTTTAGCTTTTTGTGCTGAATACTGGAAAGCTAATATGGGTTCTTTCGTATCATTCCAAGAAGCACCATATATTTAGGTCTGCAGTCCTTGAAGTATGACTTTCTGCAGGACAGACTACGTGACTGCAACAGTGATGGCAGGGTAGAAGCTGAGGAGCAGTCTGAAAGTACAAGGTGGCTGTTCCTTTCTGCCTTTCCTCACTACCTCCTGTGAAGCATCCAGTTTTGCTAAACTTGGCTTCTGAGATAGTGCAGCCCACCAGGCAGCTTTTCATGACCTCAATATCTGATAAGTTATCTAAAGGCAAAGCAGAATTCCCAATAACTGAATAAAACTTGTCCTCAAATATACTACCAAAGCATTAGAGAGAGGAGCGTACCTCAGCTAGCAAATGTTTGACCATGTCAGCATCACTGTAGCTTTTCGTTATTTGCTCCACATTATCTGTGCCAAGAACTGAGAAAAGAAAAAAAAATATATACTTACTGAAGCAGCTTAAGTACAGGAATAACATTGGAAAGGGAGAGAGCTGAAAATTGGAAGATGAACTCTCTCCTTTATATAAGCACAAATACAGCAGTTAGTTGGGGGAAAGAGTCGAGGCTATGAAAATGCATCTTAACTTCAGAAATATGAAATAATATCCCAAAAGGGTATTTGAGAGATTGATTGATTGATTAGGCGTTCAACATGGATAGCTTTCGGTAAGATTAGATAAAAGTTGAGGGGCACACACTTCCTTCAAATTTATGAAAACCAGAAAATCTCTGAAGACCAGCTTGTTGAATACAGTTAAACTACTGAATCATCCTGGCTGCTGAGGAGAGAGCAAGAGCATCACTGCATGTCCAAACATAGCTGAAAACATTTGCAAACTTCACCCTTGGAACAAAACCCACATTAGCATATGTGACAGTTATAAACAGGAAGCATGGAAACCCCAGAGACCGATCATGAAAAGTTATTTCTGGAGTGCTTGGTCATCTCAGAAACAGTTAAAAAAGAAATGGGCAAAAAAACTTTATGTTTGCAATTTATATGCAATAGTAAATCCTATCTTATTGATAGAATGACTTAAGAGTTTGAAGAGTTGGTAAAACTAAAAAAAAAGAGATCAATCAGGACTTCAAAAAAAAAAAAAAAATTGAACAATAAGATTGAGTCAGGAAGAAACAAAGAGCACAGAGAATTTATGGCAAGTCTGGAAAGAAAAAGAAAAAGAAAAAAAAAAATCAGTGTTAAAACAAAGCACTGGCCCCTACTAGTTCTTGCCTTGAGAACTAAAATATTCCAGTAAAGAAGAAATATTAATTACCTTGTGCAAATTTGTGAGATTCAGTCAAGGAAGAGGGAGGAAGTTCGATAAAAGCTAGAATGACAGAAAATGAAAGGTAGGAAAAAGAAGAGAAGGCAGAAAGAATTAAAATTTAAGGGCATAGATGACCGATTTGCATGCATTGGCCGGCGCCAAAACATATATTTTGTATTACTAAAAGTTTCTTACAAGTTTTAAAGAGTCATTTAAATACGACAGCCTTCAGGAGTGGAAGTATACATTTTCCTTACAGGAGACAGGGGGTTGTGCTGAGTGGATGTTTATTCTACTGAATTCACTAGAACTTCCCCTTTTTATGGAATAAGGATCATGAAAGCAAAGGTGGCAACAATACAAATGTAAAAAATAATGAAATATCTGCTTTAGCAGAATTTCTAAGTTATGCTGTTTTGAAACTAATTCTATTAGCACCACATAACAAGGTGAGACTGTTATCAGAGTTGGTCTAAATTTACTTCTGAGAAATTGTTTTCCTACCATGTTTAAACCTGCTTCATACTCTGAATAGAGGCACTGGTATCAACCCTGGGTCTTTTTTCGTTTGTTCTCATTGAGGGCTGCACGTTTCACTGAGACAGTGAAGCATTAACTTGAAGTGCACACCATTTTATTTACAGGTTTCATAATCTGCATATGCCCTTTTCTTAGGTAACTTCCACACATAACCTAAAGTTGCATTTTAGTTGGAGTAGAAAGTTAGGCAGTCATTAAAAACAGGTGAACAGAAAGAATGATGTAGAAGAATGAGGGGTACTCAGCTGTTTCTCTAAAATAATTTGCAACAGAAAAAAATAAATCAAACTAACAAATTAAACACTTTATCCCCAAGTAGATCAGGAGGCACAAAAACCAAAGCCCAGTGCATGCTATTTTGATAATTAGAATCTTTGAACTTAGAGTAGTGCCATTTACACTTCTAAGCAGGGGAGAAAAAAAAAAAAAAAAAAAAAACAGAAAAACTCGTCAAAAAATACACAGTACCACATTACCAAGGCTCTATCTATGGCAACACAGACACTTTGGCGTACTACAGAGAAAACGGTTGCAAATATGTGATGCAAGCAGACTGCAGACTCACCTACTGATCTTGTGAAGTTCACTGCACATGCGTATAGAAGTGTTCGCCCTTAAANNNNAAAAAAAAAAAAAAAAAAAAAACAGAAAATCTCTTCACAAAATACACAGTACCTCAGTACCTAGGCTCTATCTGTGGCAACACAGGCACTTTACCGTACTACTTCGACAACGGTTGCAAATATGTGATGCAAGCAGACTGCAGACTCACCTACTGATCTTGTGAAGTTCACTGCACATGCGTATAGAAGTGTTCGCCCTTAAAGGCAGAAGGCTACAGCCAGATCTCTTGTGGTGAATGTTCCCATCAGATGATTCAACATCTATTCAGGGCTAAGTCACCTTAATGAACTAATTTATGCTAATCTCATACATGGTTACTCAAGTAGGTTTTTGATACCTGCTTTCCTTAATGCAAAAATAACAAAAAGTTTGTCCCCAAAATATTTGCTCCAGTAAATCAAGTCCTACAATTTACAGCTTTAAAACTTAGCTTCATACTGCTTTTGTCATTTTTGCCCAGTACAGATTACAATCATATTCGGTTTGTTATAATTCTGTCTCATAAACACATACCTGTGTAACCTCCCCTCACTCACCTTGCAAAGTGAAGGCTGCCAACAACTCTTCATTTTGATTAATGTTCTTGTTATGCACTGCCATGTTCTTTTGGTCACTTTTATAAATGATCTCTAATCATGGAGGTTTTGTAACTGAGGTTCTTTAACTACGCTACCACAGCTGAAGCATAAGATGTTCTTCCACCTCACTGAAAACACTGCCAGGGAGACTCAACTGCTCGTTGGATAAGTCTTCAAAGAGCAGCAACAGACATAAAAAGAGGAGGAGCCCAAGTGCAATAAACTGGGTTTTTCCTTAGATGCTGTACAGGCTACACATTGACTCACATCATGAGCCTACCATACTCTTTTGGAAAAAGTTATAACAATTTTTCCACAGATATACACACATATATGCACACTCATTGGAAACAATCTCAGAGATAACCCAGCTTATGCCTCATCAGGATGATTTTAATAAATTGTCATATTTATTCACAATTATAGTCATTATTGAGATATAAACTTCATCTAATAGTATAATGTTTATAGACTATAACTAAATCCTGATTCATGGTTGTATCTGTCTTCCTACAAATTGCTAGGCTCAAAAGAACTAATATGAAGATGACGATGGTCAAATTCCTTGGACAATTCCTAGGAGAAATGTAAACTTTATTTATTCTGAATTTATTTGACTTGGCAGTTACAAGAGTGTTCTTAAAAGATGGGATTAGTTGTCTGTTATTCCCACCAGTGATCTTTCACATTAACATGAAGCGTTTGACATCCCAGTAGCATGGTTAAATTTTCATCTCGCATAAAGAAGTATCTAGACTATCATAAAATGCAAAGTTGTAAGACTGACTCGTTCTGAAGATTCACTTTCAACCCTGTAAGAGGGCATTTTTGAGAATGTCAAGAAAACAGCTACCGCAAACATTCAAAAATCTCTTTCAAATTCAAAAACAAGACATTTCTTCCCACAGTTAAAAAGCATTTTTCAGTGGGTGAAAGAGGAAGCCCCCGCCTTCTGCAGTCCCTGAACAATTAAATAATAAATAGAAGACCTTGTGTTTTAAACCTCTGCCTCTCTCACCAACGCTGGGTAATACAAGCTCACACTGCCAGAAGGGCCTTCTCTTAATAGCGAGAGGTCTCAGAGAGCTCTGCTCTTAATCACACTGGGAGCAGCCTCAGCAGAGCTACGTTTTCTGTAGACTTGTTTCCAACACCAACAGACTCTGATCCTGCCTCTTTAAAATTCAAGGTAGAGGCAAGTACACACCCCAGTGACTACACAGTTGCTTCAAGGGAACTATAAAAATGTTCAATCAATTCAAAAATGTTTAGCCTTGCAATATGATTATCATAAATAGAGCAATAAACATTAAACAGCTTTTTAAATACTATCCGTACTTAAAAAGAATTCCAAGGTTGCAAGTTCAATAAAGATCTCCTTGAACTCTGGGACACTGCACTCTTAGAAGGTAATGTTTTATTTACTCTTTTGCTATATTCCCTGGGCGGAGCACCAGCAAAAAGCTTTCAGTAGCAGAACATGCAAGGAAAAGGTAATTATTACTGAGAAATAATAAGCTGTATCTAAACAGCAAGTTCACTCTCCTAAGTGGCTCTTCCCAATATATGCAGGGAAACAGGACTCTCCCATTTTTCTGAAAGCATTACAAAATGAAATTGCAATGGGAAAATACTTAAAAGTACAAGCGAGTAAGTGTTCAGTTCTTCACTAGCCTTCTAAAATATTTGATTTTAATATAGTCAAGGGGAGAGTTTTCTTTAGATTGCCCGAAGCTGACATTTTCTTTCCAAAGACCAACTAGCTGTTTTGTTTATAAGTGCTGTAATGATAATAACCGATAGCCATAAGGCACTTCTTATTTTAAAAAAAAGAAGGTGGTGATCAGTGTTGATGCAGTACCAAGCTACCTGGCATTCCCAAATTTTTTATCTCCAAAAGAAAACATTTACAGCATTTCAGAAGAAACACTAAATGGCAAACATCTACAAAGGAATTGCAGCATCATTAATGTTCCTGCAAACAGAGCTGTTGCTCACTCTGTGCCTTTCATGTCACATCCAATCTCGGACAATTATGGGTTCCTGCCTCTTTTTCCCTACCAGAGGTTTCCATTCTTACCTCTGTGTCAAATCAAATGATCATGCAGCCACCGGACATGCTAGGTCACCTCTTAGAATGGCAGAGCTGAACTACAAGCATTTCCTCTGAATTCAGCTTATTGCTCCTCTTGTGCAGAATTTTGTAGATTTGAATGTTACATTTTAATACTAACCACTTGGTATTTACTTTTTTTCTCCTCAAAAAGTGCAAAAAAATCGTTAGGCCCAAAACACTCACTCATGTAACGGAAGGTCTCCTCATCATGAATCGGGGAAGTGGTTTCAGGAACACGGACATGGCATGCAGGGGACTGGATCCAGTCTTGATTCTCATACAGGTACAGGGAATCCACTCGTAACTTGTACTCCGGTAACTGCTCCTCCAGCATGCTCACCAGCTCTACCTCAGGAAGATCTTCACTGGAGCAGCCGTCTAAAAGCAAGCAAATGCCATGTCACCAAAATTAAAGATTTTGCTATTGAATATGCTACACAGATGCCATAGTGGTGTAAATTCTATACGCTAATAAATATCTTATGAACCTTCAGCAGATTTTTTTTTCCTCTGGACAAATTATCAGAATTTTTACTGAATCAGTACTTGATTGATACTCTAATATTTGCAATTTTCATCCTCAACTGATTCTATAACTTCCCGGAGGGTAGCCTAGCCTCACACTTCCTAAATATGGCATATTTAATAAGTCACAATTTCTGTTTTACCTCCTTATTCTCAAAACTAAAAAACAAACATACCAGCTCTGGATTTTGTAAGGTTCCACTGGCTTTAGCAGGATATAGTTCTCTTTTCTGAAGGAAAACCCTTTCCTCCCCTTTTTTTTTTTGTTTCTCCTTTTGCTTGGTATCGAACATAGGTTGGAAAAACTAATCTTAAAGTAGCTACAAGAAAATCAACAGAGTACCATCTTGAAATCAGGTGGCTGAAATATAAATTCCATTATCATGTCTACTGAATCACACTTCATGTGAATCTGGTACCCAAAATACTGAAAAGGAAGTTTAGCTCTTCCTATTTTCCTAATCTTTTCATGGCTACTTGGGGGAGGGGGAGGGGAGAAGGGAAAAAAAAAAAAAAAAAATCAGTTCAAGACGCTAAAATACTCTGGATACACCTATCCAGGGCATACAATAATTATCTTTCATTTCCACTGAAGATGAATATTATCTTCAACACTTTTCCAGAGAAAAACTTCATGTTGTTACCCATCTCCAGGTAGCTGTTCTAAAAAGCATTAGACTTCTTTGCCATGTATAATGCAATTGTTCTTCCAGCTTACCAGAGATGCTCTCCAATCCACCGCGGTCGAAATTCATGAGTCTCTTCTTCACAATTCACTTCCTTGGAAACAGCATTCCGCAGTCAGCCTGTGCTCTGCCTGTTTTTTGCTTTGGTAGAAGGATGGCTTTGGTTTGGAGTCAGTGAAAGCCATCAAGCTACCTAGATACTAACTAATCGCATGTCAACTCTCCCAAGAAGTCTCTCTCGAATACTTCACATAAGCTCCACACGCTTCTCAGCTCAGCCATGACCTAAAAATAAAACAAACACAGGAGCAGAGTTTCACGGATGCCGCTGTCTTTCAAGACATAAATTTTGCCCATAACTATTTGTCTCTACCATTACTCCTTGCCTATATAATATTTAGTGTATGCCAGTTTCATTCTCTAATACCGGGCATTTGAATTTTACTGCAGAGGACATCAGCTCCAACTAAACAGAAATTTTCTTCAGGCTATTAAAGTTATTTAAAATGCTGTGTTCTAAAGGCAAGATTTCAAATCTGATAAAATTAGCATTATGACTGTTCTGAAGAAACCTTATTGGTCTCTTTTCTTTAACCTCTTCTCCTTTAAAACTCTCTTAATAAAGAACTGGATCCATCAGAAAAGTTACTTTGTGGATGACCACAGAATTTGGAGTTCCTCTTCTGCAGAGCCTCAATAAAAACAACTCAACAGCTTAAAACATAAATAAAGCTATAATTAAAAAGCTATATTAAAATGATAGCTAATAAAGCTATTATTAAAAATAATGTATAACTGAGATTATTACCAGAACTATTCAAGCAAGTGAAAATTGTGCTGTTCTCTTGCCAAGACTAACTGATCATCCTTCACACAACACACAAAGGAAGTCCTAAATAATAGAAAAACCCAAAATGCGAGAAAACAAAGCCTCATTTTCACTCCTCCTACAGTCAGTAAACACAAAGCTTTCTTCAAATCTCTGAATAGTTCCAAATTTGCTCTTAACAGTTTCCCCAAGGTTTCCCACCACCAAGCACAGCAATCACAGATCTGCCTTGCTGTCTCGGGAACCTCTCATTTGACAAGATCAGAGAGGACAGTGCAGGAACTCTTCAAGGAAAGACTAGGGCTCGCTAGGTCGTTTACCCGTAGACTTTGGCAGGAGATCAAGAACGAACATTCCTCTATTAAGGTCAGCTCAGGTTTGCCTGCAGTATCTTCTTGAGCTGCAATTTTCTTCTTAATGGATGTATTTTAATAACTAGTTTTATTGGTTAACTGTATTTGACACTTACTAAAAATGTTAAGACAGAGATTTCAGAAACATTTACTTGAATATAAAGCTGTTTCTAACTCTGAAGTTTATGACTGGCATTTAAATGGATTGCTGTAAATACAGACACACACACACAAAATCTAAACTGTAAGAATGAAATCCAGTGGGCCACCTCCTCTCATTGCCATTCTCTCGGACGGGAGAAATTCTAACCCAATCATTCATCAGTGCAAAAAGCTGATAGGATTCAGGACTGATTAACAAACTATTTGGACAGTTTGATTTTTTTCCTTGTATTTACTAGATTTTCTGTGGGCAATTTTCAGTAAGCATGCTTACTGAAGGCAAGCACCGTTTTAAATACAAACCATCAGAATCAAATTGACTCCATATTTTTCAAGAAGCACTAATTATTTAACTGCAGTGGCATTTTCACCGTGCTAGAATAGTGACATATAAGAGAATAGTTATTCTAGTTTGTCATGTCCTTTTTATTCTTACTCTGTCAGAAGAACTGGGGAAGAAACAGTACAATGTCGTTGAAACGTGCACTTTGCTCAATTGTCAATTGTGGTATAAGAAGATTCCACCCAGATTCATAAAAAGTGCGTTTGGTCCGCACCCTCTTCCATCTTCATTTCTGAGTTAAACAATGCTTAAAAAGTAAAAGCCTCAGAGCTGTTACCGGGTTTACGATATAAGCCAGGTTTGACACAAGGCAAAGTTGCTCACAAGACACAGCAGTCTTCTTCTCTCTGTTTCCCATCAGACATGACCAAGTTTTATCTCTAATCATACAAGTCCTTTTGAGGGACTTTAATATGATATTAAAAATTGATAAAAGAAAAAAAAAGCCTCAAGTATGCAATAAACAGTTAAAGTAGTAGTAAACAGTAACAGGAAGAAGCTTGCTAATGGTCTTATTAAACAAACATATACATTGCAAAAACAATGCAGTTTCCTTTGGTTATTTTTCAAGCTTTGATACAGAGATTGTTCAGCTGTTGTATGAACTATGGTTACGACCTCTATCCTTGGTTTCAGTCAAATGTTGCCAATTAAACCGACTGAAATAACTTTAGAGGGTAAAATAGCAGTCAGTTTCTATTTAGTGACAACTGAGTATCGCAGGACTTGTGCCTACAGCTAGAACTTGGAGCTGGTGAGAGATCTGTTCCAGAGGGCAATCCTGCAGATCGGAGCTGGGATATGCCAGTAGCTGCCTGCCTGCTTCCCCCTAGGTTAACCACACGCCACACGTGCAATGTACACAGTGCAGTAACGCACAGCATTAGAAGCACCACAAGCAGCTGGATGGCATCCCAGAAAATAATCACGTCAGGACAGATGAAATTTAATTCCACATTCCCTTTCCATGGAAATTTCATGCAAGGCAAGCACATACCTCACATGGAAATCCGTGCTCTCCAGATCTGACAGAGTAAGTGCACTGGCTGTGCCACTTGCAGGTAACAGCTACACCACGTGAGTGCCAAAGCCGTGAGCTTTCCAGAAAACCTCTCAGGGCTAAGGACCCTGCGTTCTTTACTAATAACTTCAGCCTATAAACTTGAATAAGTGCTCTTTGAACTAAAAAAAAAAAAAAAAAAATCACACTGCATGCCCTGCCAGTCAGCTCCCATGAGTATTCAGGGACACAACTGTAGGGACGTGCAACTAACAAGTGATTTTCTCGTTCCTTTGTTTCCTCACAAAACTCAGACCCTTATCCGATTTTCCAGAGCATATCCAATGCAAGGCGGAATCTGGCACTTTTCCAGCTCTCTAGCTAGGAAGGAAGAAGTCCCAGGAATTTATTTATAAATTTTGCTATAAGCTTTCTTAAATTTAAGAAAACTTCCTTGACCAAATTTATTGCATGCATATGAAAGTTTATAGCAGATTCACAGTGACAGAGTCATTATCAGAAATTAAAAATCAGCACATTCTATCCACCAATACTTGTATTTTCAAAAATTTATCAGTAGGGTCCTCCCAACAGACTCATCAATAGCGACCTTCTCACAGGATAAGGGGAAAGGTTTTTAAACAGTTGACTGAAAGGTAAGGGACTGGGGAAAAAAGAAGAGTTTTCATAACAGAGAGACATTTTCAGGGAGGTCTCTCCATAAATGATCTTGTGCAACATGGTAGTAACATGGAAAAGGAATGAAAAGCAAGGTTTAGGAGTTAATAGATGATGCAAAATTTCTCAGGGTAGTCACACAACAAGCTAACTGCAAAAATGTTGAAGTACTGTTTTCATATTTTTGTGATCAGATAAGAAAACAAAAGAAGAAAGATATCTTTGGGAAAAGTATTTATGCCAAGTTAATTGAAAGCAATCAAGAAACCACAGCTTAAGTCCGAAAAACAAAGCAAAGGGACAAGAAAGCAAAGAGAAGAATGAACCTATACTTAAGTAATTTCTTAGAGCTTCCACAAACATTTCTTCTAACTTATTGTCACCTTGGGGAAACGGAGCTTTGCTCTTACCCAGTCTATTCGATTACTGAGTATGCAGACCTGCCAGGATTACGCAGCCAAGCATGCTTTGGGGGAGTGCAACATTCGTCATCAGATGAACACTCAAGTTTTTAATCATTTTAACTACCTTAAATATATCCATAAAACTTGAAACAGAGTTTACCTGAGAATTATAGAACAACAGTATTTCTACATTTAAGTGACATGTAATAAATGGAGGAAATCACTGAGACAGATGTGGTTAAATACATGAATTAAGGTTTCAGGCACACGTGTATGCACATATATATAGCGGCCACAGTTCTAACAGCACAAAAATGCCTCATCTGTCATCTGTGCTTAAAACAACTTTCTGAAATTGAGCAACCAACAGCAAAATCGGTGAAGCTCAGAATTCCTGTTCTACTTGATAAAATCTAGAATTTTTGAATACTCATATTAGTATTTCCTAAAAATCACGTAAGAACAATGATACTCCATATTCAGTAAGAAGTATTGCTGCTTTGACACAAAGATTTGATTAGCTGTATTTAGAAATCCACACCACTAAAAGAAACTAAAGTGGAAAAACAATCAGATCACTCCCATCTCCGATTTCTGCTGTATATAGTTAAGCTAACATCCATATGCACAAGACAGCTCAAATACCAGTGCAAGTGGCTTTTTTGCGTGTGTGTGAAATAAAACAGAATTAGCGATCCATGGGCCACAAGCATGAGGTAGGCACATGGTGATGAAAAACAACAGAATTCATAGCTGCACACAACTGAAAATAAACAAACTAGAAGTTATTTGAAAGCATACAGCACTACTACAGCATTTTCTCAGCATTTCCTATGGTCACACTTTAATATTTGCATGTACTGTGTATTATAACTACTCTGCCATGTGTTTTAAATATTTCGGTGTCATGGGAGAAACTTGAGTAGAGCAATTTATTTTACAAAAACTATTTCCTAGAAAGTATCTCCATTTTATAACTAGATGACAGTGGCTGATATTATTTATTTGATTTTACATAATTAGTTCAATCGTCTGACCAAAAAAATTTTTTTTAAATTAAAAATGCTATATAGCAATGAAATGATGAAAAAAAAAAAAAAAAAAAAAAAAAAGGCTATGGTAAGTGCTACAGTTATTTTACATAACTCTAGAAATTTACTATTATGTGAAAAGAGCACAAGAGCACTTTCAGTTTGTGTAAATCCAGTTGTGCAGGATTTTCTTCACAAAAAACTCTTGAGTCTTTTTCCTTTATTCCTAACTTAAAATAACTCACATGTCACTTCCTTTCAGATTTGATTTAGTTATCTCTTCTAAATAGTCGAAAGCAGAACTCCTACTTGTTGTGAGTCAACAGCAGCTTAGTCAGAGGGAGATAAACATTAATAATAATAATAAACCTCTCAATCAATGGGATCAAAGCTTTCTAGGGCATCAGGCCAATATCAGGCTACTGAACGGAAAGGGCAGCCTCCTTAGCAGAGTCCTTGAGCAGTTTGCCAGATGTCAGCACTAGAGTTTATGGTGTTTGCACTTTCCCAGTGCTTCTCGAAGCTTTATTCCACTGTGCCATGGGGCAGCATTGCTGGGTATCACACTAGACACCACCCTGGGCAGTATCACCCTCAAGGTGACTCCATACCCCTTTTATTACCGTAATGCTATTCCCCAAGTGCAGCTTTCCTCGGCAAGTTACAACTATAACATAAAACATCTAGATGCAACCTACAAAATTTACAACTCGGCGTTAAAATGCACCCTCCTGCTTCACACAAATCATCCAGGAACTCAGAGGAAGCTTTTAAATCACACAAAGCAAATACCACAGACCTTCTCAGGTATTATTTTACTCCTAATTTAGGATCAATACTCTTCTTTATGGAAATGTGACACAAAAACTTATGTAAAAAAAATTACACACCTTCTGGACTATGGAAAATTGTCACATAGTTTAGGTTCCCTACTTGTATCAGCAAGGTAAAAGGATTAAAATATTAAAATATAAAACATATTTTGAACATGCTTGCACTGAAACACTAAATTTAAATTAGATCCATTTGACACTCAGAAAGTGACTTAGGAATAAAAAACTAGTGATTAAAAGTAGAACTCAAAAATAGCTTTAAGCTTATTTTAAGCATGGAAGCTAAATGAAAGCAAAAGATTCAAATATAACAAAGACTTTTTTTCCATACAGACTTTCATTTTTAATAACCTAAGATGTTAATTACGGTAATAGCAGTTAAAGGATTATAAAAGCTTTTTTAAATTGATTATAACTTTTTCACATTGCAGACAAGGCTGCCTAAAAAGAAAATTGGATTAGAAATGTTTTCTTGACGTTTTATGTATGAACGGAGTGGAAAATACAACATGGAGCTACTGAAAAACTGAAGTTTTACAACAACCCACTTTAACTGATCTATGTGTCTTTTTCCTAGGTTTTCTTCAATTAAAATTCTAATTTCTCAACTGGTTCTTCAAGAGTTACTGGTACAGAGACATCGAAGAAAACATTTCCTTTTCAGTACAGCTGTTACCAGAAGTAGTCAAATGTGTATTTGTGCAAAGACTACAATTTTGGATTTCCATTTATAAAGGAAAATATAAAGGTGAAGAAAATCTCTCAAGCAAAAGTATTTGTATATCATATAAAAACAGGTCCCTTATACTGTGTCATTTTCTTGCTGGTAACTAACGGACAAAAAAAATAAATATTATGCTATCTTTTCCTAGAACCATCTGCCCTTCTGGGAATTTTATTCTTGAAAGAACTTCTTAGACACAGAACAGCCTCTGGTTCTTCTGCTGCTTTTCCACACAAAAGTGGTACCTTAATTGCTTACATGATAAGAGCTTTCTTTGATTAAATAATTTAAAGTTTGAACAAAAGGAGCTTCTTGGCATATTTTACAAGAGACAACGACACCTGCATGTTCTTTCTTATTCTGCTGTACAAAAAGATGGCCTTAAAATTTCTTTTCTCCCCACTACTGCTGTCAAAGTCTCATGCTCCTTTGTTAACCACAGAACAATAAGGAGTGTCAAGGACTAGTGTCCTAAGCTCTGTCACCAACAGCAGAACTGAAGAGCTCTACTGCAGTGTGTAAACAGGAACTGCCATCTTAAGCTATTTTTTTCTCGCTATTTTTAAATCTGCAAAGCTTCAGCTCCACAAGTGAAAACTCTTGCTATAATAGTTTGAAAAATTTACTTCAAAACCTGACGTTCGCTTTTTTGTCTCTCAAGCATTTCAGCGCCCACCATTAGGCAGTTACTAAAATAAACCAGGCTGATCTATACGGCCTAGGCACAACATCGCTGCCAGCAATCTAACTCGATAAAAGCGTGCCATCTCTTCCGCAACCATCTCTTTGAAAAAGCAATTTTTTATCTTCCTGGAAAACCACACAACGAACCACGCAGTGAAGTCTGTTCTTCCTGCAGAGACAGCCTTTCCACCATGCAATACTCACCCCAATAAGCCTCTCTCATATTAGAAGCAAATCACAACAGCCTGTGATACTCGCACACTGTACTCTTAGGGCAACATAGAAGAGTGAGGAAATAGAAAACAGAAGAATACCTAAAGTATAGGTAAATGCCTGACAAGCATCATTTACTTGGTGCAAATCCCTTGGCTTCCCTCTGTTCCTCCGGAATGACTGCTGCAAAGAGATGAGCGAGGTTTGCTCTGCTGGTATCCGCACGCTGCACATCTGCTTGGGCAATAAGCCGTGGGAGGCAACTGGAAGGGATGGAGACCACGAACGGGTTGTTCTGCAGGCAGCGGGACCTTGGTTTCCACAGATTTGCTCTGCTTTCCTCCTTCCTCCAAAATAAACCCAACTCCAGGTCTACTACATCTTGTGGTGTAACTGTAGATATGAAGCGAGGAAGGAAGGGATTTGTGCCTTTCATCTAAAGATGCCAACATTTACTCTGCTGATCTTGTGCAAAACTCACTGCAGCCTGGCGCACGCATGAACTACAAACAGACACCTTCAACAAAATATTTCCTGGAAATTTAACGTAAAAAAGCACAAGATAACAAAAGGTTAACTCCTACGTTTTCTATAAAACGTTGCCAAGCAATAAGCTTAAAGGACCAAAAGATAATTAGCTGGTGCTGCCTAGCGAGCGCCTCTTGCCGCACAGGAGTCCCAAGAGTGTCTGTTTCTACACAGAAATAAGGCTGTGGCTCTCAAGGAGAGACTGCAACACAGCTAGTGGATTCCAGGAGGGCTTCCAGCCGCTTTTCCTACATCACGCCCACGCCATTTACGGGTACGTTAAGCACTCGCCCCGCGCCGCCACAGCCTGTGAACCGCTCCCGCCAGGCCCATCCCCGGGCCGCCGTGGCCACCAAGGTGAGGGCGCCCGTCGCTCCGC
>VZSV01000046.1:4351595-4376053 GCA_013398735.1 Nothocercus julius
GAGGTTGTGGAGTCTCCTTCTCTGGAGATCTTCCCAACCTGCTTGGACGCAGTCCTGAGCCACCTGCTCTAGGTGACCCTGCGTGTGCAGGGGGGCTGGACTAGATGATCTCTAGAGGTCCCTTCCAACCTTAAGCATTCTATGATTCTATGTGTTAGTATTTACAAGCTTCACTTGAAATAACAGTACCCTACCCTATATCTACTCTAGGTATTCGTTGAACTGACGCACTGACGTTTGAGAAAGAAAAATAAAGTTAGGTTAAAGTTAAGAAGCTCACAAAACCTTATAGTTGAAAGTGTTGCATTTTGGCCACTGTCATATTTTCACACAAAAGCCATCAAGAGTAATACAGTACAATCAAGAACATTTATTTATTTGCTGACACCAATTGTGTAGGCAATCAGCATATGAACTGAAATAGGGAATTATTATATTAATTATAATTAATTCCATCTTTTTGGACTTGAGCTTTTTCAAGGGCTCTTACATTTAGGCCTGTTGCAACTTGCGAAGGAACGACCTCCAGTATATTGAATCAAAGACCGAAGCCCCGAAACAAACACCAAAGTCCCTTTATTAAGTATCAGATAAAACTCACATACTGTTCCGGACATAATACCTTATTTGTCTAAAGGAATGCAAAGCGCCGTCACTGAACAAACCAATAATCTAAAAGGCTTATACTAAGACTATCCAACCAGCTCCTTGGCCACGTAGCAGCCAGACAGTTGCTTTTACTCCTTGTCTGCTGATAAAACATGTGCACTGCTATCCTTGAAGCTGGTTATCTACTAACGAAACATGCCATACTACTGTTCTCAAAATGGGCCTCCACACAGGCCCATCTCCAAAGGGTTTATAAAAGTAATTGCCTACTGTAAAAGCCTGTAAAACAGCATCAAGAAGTGGTAGGTTGACTACTTTTGCAAATTTGATTCCTGTGGAAACAAAAGTTTTTTGATGCGACCTTTCATTGTGCTAACGCTACACCAAAAACTATCTGTTACAGATATTTTACCTCAGTTATGTGAAGTAATATCCTGATTTGTATGATCAATGCTATTGAGTTTATTACACTCTTTGTCTAATAGTACAGTAGTTTGTCAATGACTTAATATAGTGAAAAATAGTCATTTACTTAGAATGAACTTACCTGCTGTATAAAATACTCTGAAGATTCTCAAAGAAATAAACAAAATGATAATTTCTTCCACTTGATGCTGTTAAGGAACAAAAGTAAACATTAAGGGAAAAGGCATTATGTAAGTTTACCTTACCTCTTTCCACCATTCCCTCCTTCACCTTAAGTGCTATGTAAGAGTTGTTAGTCTGGAGGGCAGGCTGAAATCATAGGAAAGCCTATGAAAAAAAAAAAAAAAGGCAAGAAACACTGTTCTCGATCTGACAAGAGGCAGGAACATACACATATACACTGCCTGTAGTGCTATTATATAGCGTTGTTAAAGTATATTGGATTGTCTGATAAACTTGCAAAACAATTAAGCTAGCCATCATGACCTGTCCTGAAGGTTTTCCCTATCATGTATGAATGTGGAAAAAAAAATGAAATTCAGAGATACCAAAGAAACATTACCTGTGAGGCAGACCTCAAGAGAGTACGGTTAAGAACCATACTGCGAAATAAATCTGCTATAACAGATCAGTAAAAATTAAGGATTTAGAAAAGAAAACACTGAAAAAATGAGGTGGTCCACTAAATATCCAGCTTGGAGACTAACACTTAATAATTAATAAAGTTTAACCCGTCCAGAAACTTGAGACAGGATGAACAAAAGAACACTAGATTTAAAGATGTTCCTGCAGAAACCTCCATCATTCCCAAATGAAAGTAATGATTCTACTCTGAGTTTAATGCATTTATATAAAAAATAGTACTTTAGAGCTAAGCTGCTAAATATCTTGAAAACCAAACTGTTTTTAAGTGAACTGCTCCGATGCTAAGGTTCTACAACTTAGTAATTTCCAGCTTCAGAATTAAATTCATCATTCACTAAACAAATCTATAAGTGTCCTGATAATTTAGCCATTACAGTTACAAAAACATATCTTACTTACCCAAAGTAATACTGAATAATTCCAATAATAATAAAAAGCTTCAACTATGAGTTTTGTTTGTCTGGTCCTGCAATGAAATACACCTGTAACAGTGAGACCATTAATACAGGTTAAGATCCTGTCTGACAGACTTAGTAGGGCTTTCAGAGTTTTAGGTTGTGGCAAAACAAATGGAAACACTAGTACTAAAGAAGCAAATAAAGCTATATTGCATCAAAAATTCCTAGGGAAGTTCTATGAAACTTTAGACTGGCTACTTTCCCTAGCTGTATCTGTAATAACATGGTTAATGACTACATTGAAACATCTACTTGAAAATATTTCCATCTTTTGAAATACTATGCACATTTCTGAAATGTAAGAGCCTCTGTTAATGCAACTGATAACACAAACACGTTTTCTAACAAGTTCATTTTTCTTGTAACAATACATTATTATACCAATTGTCTTAGAAGACTGCTCTTTGCATAATCCACTAGTCTGTCACATCAATTACTTATAATTCTCATGGCACCATGGACTCCTCCCTTATTCCATAAATCAAAGCCAGAAAAGCTATACAGCCTGTTACCAAAGCCACACTGCAATATAAAAAATTGGTGAAATGAGTAATCTAAAGATTCAAAGTGAAAGATGCAGTAAAGTTGCAAGGACATATTTTTTTATTACTGCTACTTCTATACAAGGTGGGAGCAGTATCTGCCTAAGTTAAATTCCAAGTGAGATTTATGTTGCCCCTTGTTTTTCTTTAGAACAGTGACTTCATTTGTCATAACTTCGGATTACCACATCTTCCACTAATGTCTCTTCGAGATTTTCGGAGAAATGTATCCTTTTCTTAGGACTAATTTCCACTTGCTCTGCTTCAGTGTTTTGATTCTGAAACTTCAGCCTGGTAGTATTTCCTGGATCTTTACCAACAGAACAATCCAGGAATGCAATGGAAGAAGCTGCAGCCTGGGTTCTGGGGGTCTCTTCCGCTGACCTACAAAGAGGGGGCCCACTGTGTGGTCTTGTAGAATGGAGTGGCTGATCCCGGTGTTCTGCTGGAGCCCCCCGCAACTCCTGTAGAGCTCTCTCGACTGCTGCTTCAAGATACTTGCATACTTTTATTTTTAAATCCTCTTCACTTGCATGATTCTGAATATTAAGATAAAAAAGGATAGGAAAACATTTTAAACTATAGATGGCAGCTAATATTAAAGACATTACACTTAATCTTATTAAAAAGGAATCTCTAAACTTCACAAGCTTATTAAAATCTCTTCTCAATTAAAATATATCTATGCCCAAACTTCTTGGCTCTAAAACAATTTATCTAAAACCTATGACCCCTCATCTGTCCCATTTGTGATATATCCCATAACCTATGAATCACTCAGGTTTATTCCATTATTAGTAGGAGTAGTAATCAAATACATTGTACTTATATCCAAATAAGCATGAGAAATACAGGATTCCCGTGAAGCTAATAGAATATATAAACATATAAAACACAAAATATATATAGAGAGACAATATAGTATACATATAATGGCTACATGCTCATAAGAGGAGAAACAAGTCAGCACATTTTTTGATTAATTAATGCCAATGCAAATTCTAATCAAAAGAAGCAGGGGAAAAAAAGTCCCAGTTATTCAAAATTTACCTACCTAATTCCATTTATCCTAGCACCTGAATCAAAGAAACAAAATTTCTTGGAGGGTTAATGAGAAATTTACTTTAGAAGAATCGCTGACTTAAGCTGATATTCTGTACAAGCTCTGTCTTCAAAGGGACACTGAAGTCTACATTTACATTGTAATAAATGTAAATTTACTTATGTTAAATAATATGCCAGAAAAAAAATGGAACAGGAGGGATGGCTGGCAGGATACTTAGTTTTCCCCCCTATTCTGTCAACGTTACACACCATGTGAAACATGGATCAAGGTTTTCAATTCTGAGATCATCTAGAGTTTACCAAAAAAAAGTTCATCTGTATTTAGACACTTTCTAGTTCATATATGTTTGATTTGGACAATTCAAAGAAAATATTCTTACAAGCAGATTTTCACATGGCATGGGCATGGATGTAGAACCTGGATCTGGAAGGCCGTTTGGGAATGAATTTTCTTTAAGGGCTTTTGTGGCTTGTGGTGACTGCTGTTCTGTAAAATCTGATGGAGCTCTCACAGACTTGCTAACTGATTTCTTTGGTTTGTTGTCATGTTCCTTTTCTTGCTCTGCTTTCCTCTTCAAGTTTTCCTTGTTACAGGAGAATACAGATGATTCTGACTCCTTGTATCTTACAGCAGATGATGTTGAAGGAGTTGCTTCGTAATGCTTTCCATGTTTCTCCTTTACACTCTCCCTAGATTTCCTCAAATTAGTTTGTTTTTCCTTCTTACTTGGCGTACTTGTTAATATTCGACCCAGATGTTCATAGAATGGCATGGCATATTTCTTATGAGCCTTACCACCTAGTTTGTCTCTTGACTTCAGGTCAAGATTTCTTGATGACATTCCTTTTTCCTCAGGATCTACTTGTAAAAACATGGATCGTGGACAGCTTGCTGGAAAGAAGGGCTGTGTATTGCAGGGGTCTGTTTGAATAATAGCACCACAAGCATTTGAAAAAGAAGAAAAATTTACTGCTTCAGATGTTTCTATCTCATCATGGGTCTTCTGACTTAATGCTTTTTCAAAATCTTCTTTTGACAGAGCTATTTCCCTCTTTTTGTCTTGATTTTCTTTTTCAAATGTATTAATTATTTTTTTAATAAAGACCATTAAATTACTAGCTTGTTTTTCATTATTTATGTTAACCACTTCATTAGCTACTGGATCTGCAAATTCATCTTCACAAAGTTCATGTTTTTCATTTCTTGCATCTGTATCACTACCTATTTGAGTCTCCAGGTCACTGTCTTCATTTTTATGGAATATTTCAGCTTTCGAAATACTGTCTGCCTGAAGATCTTCTAAAGTGTTGCTTAAAACCAATTCTGAACTTGTTGCTTCTGTTTCAGAAATACTGTCTTTAGAATCTTCTGAGATTCTATCTGTAAGATACTTTAAATGTTTCATTTCTGAAGGTTCATCTTGAAGACTTGGGTATAATAAAGATTGCAGACTAGGGCTTTGTTCTTCCTTGGGCAGCCCAGATTCACTGTCTTCTAATTGTCCTCTACTAGCTCTTAAAAGACGTAAGTTCTCTTTCACCTCCCTTAATTCTTCTTTTGTGATTAACCCTATTTTTGCAAGTCTTTCAACAAGATGATCCTGAATTTTTTTGCTTAAAATTGATTTTAGATTCATAATCTCTTTTTCTGGGAGTAGCTCTAGAAGTAAGTTTTGCATACTCTCACTTAATGCAGATTTTCCTTTTATTATAGATTTTTTAGCTAGATTTTCATCACAATTATCCTGGTCTATTTCCACTAAATCTGTCCCTTGTGCCACTCCTTCTGTAAGGTTCAATGAGGACAAATTCTCGTGTACTTTCTTTAGTTTCTCTTCCATCATTTGCGCTGAAATTTTCTCTGTAAGGTGACGTTGGAGAAATTTATTTACAAGTGGCTTTAGATTCATTATTTCTGTTTCCAAAACTCTTCCTATAAGAGTGTCTTGAAGAGTTTTGTTTGAAACAGATTTTACTTCCAGTTCTGAAGGCTTCTGCTGGTGACGATCTTGTCCTACCACAGGCAACTCTGTCTCCATATCTATTGGCAATCTGACACTGGTGACATCCAGGGATGTGTTCTCTGAATCCTTTACTAATTCTGTTTTGGAAAGTCTTTGGGGTAGTGGAGATTTAAGATTTATTGTTTCTGTTTTGGTAGGTTTTCCCTCACAACTGTTTTCTTTCTCAGGGAAATCTATTGCTGTATCTACTAACTGCGTTCCTTTAACACTTTGCAAAGGGATCTTCTGACTTTCATATTCTGCATCAGTCCCTTTGGCTAATCCAGTTTCTGAAAGTCTTTGAAAGCAATGATCTTGCAGGTCGGAATTTAAAGCTTTTATTAGTGATATTTCCATTTCTGATGGAAATTTCTCATTCCTTCCATCAGAAAAATCTGTTTCATGCTTTGGTCGTCTTATAGAAACATTTGGAAGAATGGAGGGTTGATGTTTATTTTCTAACTGAACTCCTTCTGTTAACCTCATTTCTATAGGCTTTTCTACAGGAAAGTCAGACTGATTCTGATTTAAAACGTATCTAAGACTTGTTACATCTGTTTCTGAAGTGCTCTCCTCAGCACTGCAAGATCTGCCAGCAGATTCTGTCTCTGAAACCCCCGATGATCCCTCCTGAATTTGCTGTGCTGATAAAACCTGGTGCTTCTTTCCTAATTCTAAATGCGGGATGATACTTCTTTCAAAAAATCTCTCCATGGGATGATGCTGTGGGGTTTGACTTACATTGGATTTGAGACTAGCTGTTTGTCCTTCAGCAAATGAAATGTTTTGTCCATCATATATGCTGCTCTTTGAAGCCACAGGTGAGGTAACTGTAACGCACTGCTGTTTCTGAGATTCCTCCCCCACTTCTCTTGTGACTACCACTGCTTCTGAAACTTTAATAACTTCCTCAAGGCTTCTGCCTAGGACTGATTTCAGGATTATTATGTTGATAAATGCATCTACAAGGGACTCTTCAAGAACTTTAGCTAAAGAAGGGCTTAGATGCAACATTTTTGCTTCTGAACATGGCTGTTCTTGTTCTTTTGCAAATACATCTCCTTCTATAGCTAAGGACAATAATTCATTGTCATTTAATAAAGAAAGTTTCTGACATTCCTTCTCTAATTTCACAGAGATAACTGAAGATGGACAGTGGTCATTCTTGCTTGAAGTATTAAGTGAAATCTTTAAATCTTCTGTTGAAGCTGTTTTGAAAGATGGATCATGGTCTTCTTCCTCTGTCCCCTCAATCTCTTCTAAAAGATCAAAGAGAGGCACCACTTCATCTTCTTTCTTTCCACTTAACGGAACAGCTTGTGATCTATCCACAGGTCCCAAAAAAGGTTCAAACTTGTCCTTCCTTGGAACAGCTGCCTTAAACTATAACATAAATATGCAAATTGATTCAGAGGTTATTATTTTATATTTTTTCAAACAAAATTTTAGTATTACATGCAACCTGAAAAAATTCTCAGAGAGTACACAAATGCATAAACAATACAAGCGTTTTATAAAAAAAATCCAATTTTTATAAAATTTCAGAGATTTTATTTAAAAAATCTTAGTAAAGAGCTGTTTAAATATTAACTGTAGAATACTTCTGTGCAATAAGCATTTACTCTCATTCTACAAGTAGCACTCCTGTGTATGAAACGATCAGTGTATGACACTGGAAACCTAAATTCTTGCTCATTTATGCAAAGTGATTTATCTTCCGAGTAGCCTAAAGTAAGCCAGAACTGCTTGGAATAGAAGCTGTGGGCAATATGTGATAAGCCAGCACCACTCTGGTTCTCCAGCCCAGTATTTATAGAGCTTCTGAACATGATTCTCCAAATTGTGCTGCTCACAGAGCTTCTGGTGAAGGACACAGTCTATTTCCACTGTAAGGATCAGAGTGAGAAATTGTGCTAGCTGGGGAGGACTCTGGAATTACAGAGGCTTGAGAAAAAGATTGCACACTTTTCAAAGATAGAAATAATACAAATCACTGTGCAGGGGGAAATGGGAATTTCTTTCTTTTTGCTTTGATTTCCTGTCTAGCTTGGAGCTGTCAGATGGCGCATGCACTGGCTGCCACTATCAAAAAAAAAAAAAAGGATGGAATAAACAGATAATAGAGCTCTCTTCACATTAAGAAATGAATAAGGCTACAACTTAAAATTGCAGTTCTTTCATCTGCAAAAGGAGTAGGGGGGAGACACACACGCTGAGATGAGGGGCCCAGGCTACGAAACAATGGAGCACAGTGAAAACCTCTGATGGAACCTGGTAGCAACTGAAGCCTTTGCTACTGTACGCACAGTGCCAGAAGAGACCAATAAACTTCCAGGCCCAAAGAGCTAATTCATCAATGAATGATGAACTGGCAAGTTCAATTGCCCAAGTCCATGAGAACCCTAATTCTGGAAGTCCACAAGGTAAATCTAGTTTTTCATTCAATACTGTATATCTGAATTTGACATTGCTTTTGTATCTGAGGCTTGAACCTTCACTGTCCAAGCACTTCACATTATTTTGTAAAATCCTGGCATGAGTTTTCCAAAGAGACCACACCTCTGAGACCTAACATGGAAGTCCTGCCTGTGGTAAGTGGCCAGAGGAAATTTGGAAAGATACCATAGGACCCATCATTCTGTCTTGTCTATATTCCAAAGTTATTTCATTGTTCCTAAGGACACTTTATATTTTTCACATACTTTATTTGACTGATCAAGTACTGTTTTCACAGATTTCTAATATTAGAAATTCTATTTCCTGTATGAAAAAAAAATGCATTTGCAAAAAAATATTTGGGTGATTCATAGTCTCTTCTCTCTCATCACGTGCCTAAGACAATAGGCTCCTGAAGTTCCTGTGTTCTGGCAGAACATCCTCTCACTAGTATTGGAAGGCACACAGAGCACTCAGCAGCCAAAAGCTGTATGCTCAACTACATCACTAAACAGCAGTCCAACTTTCAGGGCATTCACTGGCTTTCAACAAGCAAATGCCATTTCAATGGCTAACACCCACCAAACACTAACAGTGACTTCACATGGTCAGGAAATGCTACAATTTGGAGGACAATGCAGAATATGATAAAAATATGATAAGAAAAAAAAAATAGTGGTTAGACTAAAAGGCTCTGAATGGTGTCTTTGCTTGGTAACACAACTGCTTCCCCAGCAGAAGTTATCCCTAATGTACAAATGTAGCAAATTTCAAGACAAGTCCTTAAAGATATTTGCAATAGTATGAAACCTTCTTAAAGGAGTAACTACTATACTACATAATTTTATATAAAGAAAAATCATTTTGAAGTCACAACTACATTACTTAGAAAAAAAATCTCATGTAATCTATGATATAAACTATTGCCACAAGTACGGAGAATCGCTTACACCTAAGCTCTGTTCTAGTTCAGTAATGGTTGGAAGTACTTTGCATTTGAAATGAATTAATATACAAGATTTTAAGAATCTCATTTCTATGTTAATCATCACATTTCAGACATAAATGTGGTATATTTAACTGGTATGCTCCTGAATACGATACAACATACCTCTGTTTTGTTGAAAAGCAAAGGCAATTTTTTGGCAGATTCACCTGGAAAATAGTAAATAAAAAGCAAATAAATTCCTCCAAATTCATACACTCTAATATATCTAAATTGTTTTTTTTGACACTTGTAAAGCTATATGTAAACAATTTATCTGGTGAAATAAATATTTTTGAATCTTCTAAGTATTCATCTAATGAGTATTATTAAAAATGCACAATAGTGCAAGTTCCGGTCAGCAGAGTTAGAAAACATATTTTCTAACTACTTTACATCAGTAATTGCTTGAATGAAGTGTAACAAGTGCATGAAACAAGAATGAATAACAACCCAGTCTAGTTCAGTGCATTAGTCAAACCCCCACAACATGCAATACTGTTTTAGTTTCTTGAACTCTGCTGCATTAAACATGGAGTTTTTCTTTCAGTTAGAAAGCAGTAACTGCAAACAGAAAAAAAAAAAAAAAGTTTTTTACCTGATTTAAGAGTATCATCTATTTTTGATACCTCAGTGGAATGCACCACCTCTGAAATACCAGATTCTGTAGCCTGTAAGAAAAACAAAATTTCTTAAATAACTTCATTACTTTGTGTAAAAAAGTAACTGTGTCTAGTATAAACGAACAAAAATAATTAAACTGCTATAATAATACACCAGACACCCCTGTTACACGTTGTAGAGGATAAAGCATCCTCGTTTCAGAAAGGTAACCTTCTAAGATGGACACTGGATACCTTTAAAGCTCTACACTAATCTTTCTTTCTCAAAAATTTTACTGAAGTGTCCTTCTAACGACCTTCTAACTGCAACTTTGACAAAAATTACACTTCTCCACAGGAAACACATTCACGAGTGTCATAACCTCTTGAGAAACTCTACTTCAAGAAACTCTTTTCAAATATTCATTTGACTGAAACAAAGAATGGACATTTGAATTCAACTTACTGCTACTGTTGATACACAACTGAAAAATTGTACATTCTTCTAGTTGATTACATGCATTCCTATTGCTAAATAATTTTTAACTTTCTTGACAATTTCTGTGGCACTTCCTAATTGGTTTTCCTCTTCAAAGCCCATGAATTTGCCCTGGCTATTTGAAAAATTTCCAACTAAATTTTGTATAGACCTTCTTCTCCGGAAGTGTAGATGTTTCACTCATGGCTGGAAGAAGGAGGATTTCTTCTTCAGGGCACTCATGTTTAACAGTAGTAAATGGATCCACTTCTCCAGTTTTCAATGTCTGCTCTGGATATCCCGCAGACTGAGGAGAATCGTCTTCCAATTCATTCTGTAAGTACATTATTATTGTTATTGTTTTCTCTGATTTCCTAACATTGTTTTAAAATATCTAGGATAAGAAATGGGATTAAAGTCAAGTCAAGAATAAATGAGGACACTTCTTCTAAAATTTCAATGTTAACTTCACCAGAGAGGTAAGAGGCACTTTATCTTAAACCCATCTAGGTTGGGAGATGCTAAAATGCAAGTGAAAAGCAGTTAAATGCAGTCACCTGAAATTTAGTATGGTGCATGATTACTGCAGTTTAAATTATTAGAAGGATATATTAACTTCTGAGAATTTTCAGCACTGTAACAAAACAAAGCTTGACCTACGCTGCAGAAAAAAAAAAAAAAAAAGACAAAAAGAACAGAACGTGCAATACTGTAACAACAGTGTGCACAATAAAGTTGCAACTCTCTAATTGACTCCTCTAATTGGAGTCAATACAGTGCTTACTGCAATACACCACATTCAGTCCTGACACAAGCAGAAACAGTTTCTTTAGAAGATGACCTTGTGCTGCTGCTGATGATGTAATGAGTGGAAAAAAAAAAATAATCAGAAAGCATTAAAACATCTCTGAAATTTACCTGGAAAAACTTTTGCTTCCCATACAAGTGGTAATACAGTTTTGAAAGATTATTTCAAGAGACAGTATTTTCCTGTCTGCCTTAAAGGAACACAAATTTAACTGACTTTTTCACATTAAATAGGACTCACTGAAAAGAAAGATATATTCAAGATACACTCTGTGTTCTCTGTTTAAGGCTTACCTAATGTTAGGGGCACTTAAGGGCTGAATTACAAAACTGAACATACTAATGTGTTCAAAGAACACGAATTGTAATGCCATGATGATTGTAACTCCATAATGAATTTATTGACCCATGATATTAGATATTTTTAAACCACCAAGGTTGAAATGACATGTTTGTTAGTAATCTGCTTAAATCCTTTGCAATCATGCCTTTTTTTTTTTTTCCCCTGCAAGGCCTTTGATTCATTGCAATTGAGCATACCGAGTATTAGTATAGATATGACTCTTACTGATTAAGACCAAAAATTTGGAGGCAGGAATAAAATTTTACCAAAAGACAACATCAAATGTATTTTGTACGCACTAACTAGCAGACTTAGTTGTCAGACCACCACCTTTCATGGTAAGTGTTCCGAATCTCACCATAGGGTATTCAACATGCACTGAATTTCAGTCTCCTTGCACTAAAAGCCAGAAGGGGTAGAAACACTTTTGGCTCACAGTGCAAGGACAAGTTTCAACTTTTACAATATCCATCACAGCATCCCTGAGCTCAGCTGATGACAGGTATGTCCTTTATCACATCTTCCATATGATCCTGACTACCATCACAGTTCCCACACAAAGAAAGAAATCCTGTGTAGTTAACAGAAGAGGAGCAACAATCCTGCCTGGGATTCAGGGAAGCTGATTGAAGACCTTCTGGTTCTTGGCACAGCAGTTATAGGGTACTGAATACACGTTGTAGCATTTATAAAGAAACACTAACACAATACGCAGTGAAAATAAAATGCGTTTTATAATAAATGCCTTTACCTCTTTTTCAGAGATCCTAGCTAGCTGGTAATCAGCTACAAAAGAAAAGAGAATTATCATCAAACATTTCTTTTCTTTGGCTTCTATAAAAATATCACGATTTCAACTATAAAAAAGTAACTTGTTATGGACAAGTTAAAGTGACATCAACAATCTACACTAAGGAACTTTGGATATTTCCAACTCTAACTAGATCACTCTAATGGCAAGTGACTGTTTCAAGTAAATTAGAATTTCACCTAAAACTACTAAAATGCCTAAAAAAAGTTTATTAAATATTTCTCACCTACTTAAAAAAAATGATATTCTGAAGGTCTTATTATGGCTAAACATCAGTTTCTTGTTGCATTTTTTTCTCATAGCTTAACAATAGCCCCAAATGGTTACTATTAGTAATAATTCATATACTCACAGGACAGTAGATCACATTGTAGTCTTTCTGTCAATTTTCTATGCTGCATACACCTGACACATCCCAGTATAAACCCTGTACATAACCTGTACAATTTTAAGGTTCCTTTCTTTTGACTAAGGTATGTTTAAGATGTTCATTGCAGACTTTCTGTAATTTTATTGGACACTGAGTTACTGTAAGAAACACAGAACTCTGTAGATCCTTGCTTTGTATATTATTTTACAAACATCTTTCTGTCACAGACCCAAGATATCTCCTGAAGCTGGAAACAATCAGCAAAACCTTGTTTTGATAGTGATATGTGTTCATAGCTTCCAAGAATTTTTCAGTTCAACAATTCGGATATTGATTATTCAATATCTGTAAAACTGCCTATCATTCACCTCCTGGCCAGACGACTGTTCATACAAGTTAACATCTCCTACTTGCAAGAAATACAAGCTGCAGAGCACCAGAATTCAGAATATACATTTTAAGCATTACTATAAGTATTCCTTTTCTCAATAGTTCAAAGCATTTTAAAAAAAATATAGACTAGTTAAACATAACCAGGAAGCAGAATACGTATTGATTTTCAGTGGTGAAGGTTACAACGAGCAGTATTTCAGATATATGCAATACTCGAATTCTCCAAACCTGAAACGTCAGGAAAAGCGGGGATGTTTTCTTCACGAGCCTCATTTTCAAATAAGTGCTCAGTGTGACATGCCTAGAACAAGAACTAAATTATTTTGGGGTACCTTAAGCTACCAAAGACATGATCTTTATTGAAGAACTTAAAAAAAAAAAAAAAAAAAAGAAAAAAAAAAACTACTTTGTAATTGTTAGAAGATATCACTCTGAGATTGAAATATATTGTAATAAATCTGTACCATAATGTTCTATTATTTCTCTGGATAAATTAGAAGAGTTGCTGCTTGCTATTACTATCAGCTCATTTTCAAATCAAGTATCAGCCAAACACACAAAAAGTCTGACAGCAAAAGTAGATCAGAAGGGGCACAAGAAGGGGACAAAAGTTATCAATAAAGTAACACAAAAGACAGTAACATAGAACACTCTTACAAGTTCTAGTAATTTTAAATAAAAAAAAAATCAGAAAAATCTTACATTATGATATTAAGTATTACTAAATTGTACCAAAGGGACTGCTACAACCTTGTACAGTCTGACTCTGAATTCTCACTAGTTTAAAATTTGTGAACTCAATTCTTGGTTAAACATTTTTACATCCACTTGGTCCCTAACAGTCAACACAGTTTGATTTCTGACATGTTAACATGCGCTTAGATCTCAGCTAGCTCTAACCAAGTGCCTTGACTTCCCAGGCAGATCTATACACCCTCTACAATTCCACCACACTACAGGCCCTCTGAAGCTGCAACAGCAGTTGCTGGGAAACAAAGTAGAAGGAAAAAAGAAAGGAATACAGGTTTAGCAATGCATTTTCAAGTGCTTTTTTATTACACTGCTTGAGAAGTAGAACTCTTGGAGAAGAATGGGCAGTATCTTCAGGGGCTCTTTCATGTCTCAATGATCTCAAGAATCTGTCAGCGTTTCCAGCACAGGCTCCCTCCTTTCAGCAAACCCTTAAAACATGCAATGTTGATAACACACTTCCATTTGGTGCAGGGCATATTATCAAAAGGAAAAGTTACAACTTTTCATAGTTATAATTACCCTACTCCTTTTAAATCTCAGTGTAAAAAGTCCCTTATTTCTTAAAGATATGTCAGACTGTAGTTTATAAAGTTGTAAGCAACACCCTTTCTCAGATGTTACCTCAAGTGTTTCTCAGGTGTTGGGAACCATTCTAGGTTAAAACATATATCATACTGCTTTTGGGCACGCAGGATTCAGCTGTAGGTATTTAAATAGATGAAACACTCTGTTGATGATGAAATATCCCAATATGGATTGGCATGCTGCAGTGAGTTAAGCTTAAACTTTAAAAAAATAAATAAATAAATAAAAATCTTTAACTGAGAAGATATGGGAATTCACAACAACAGTACCAAGAATCTACAGTCTTTCTGCTGATTTCCAAATTGATCAAAGAGTCAGACTACAAGCTGCATCCACAAGTCATTGATAAGATGTTCAGAAATGTTTCCAACCACATATTCTCTGACAAAACTGAATCCAGTAGAGGCAATTTAATGGATCAGACTGAATTCCATGTATTGATTCAACTACAACAGCAAAAGACCAAGAGCAGTAAAACACATATAGAACATTTTTCAATGTGCTTTTTAGTTACTGTATTCGGTTTTGCTATCCTTTGCGGTCCTGTCTTTAGCACAAGGCGATCTAAATATTCTCTCTTTTCCTGCCACGTTTTCAGACTGTCATACTCATTTATCATTTTTTCCAGGCTGTAAAAAAAAGTTCATACATTTATTATATGGCTTTGTGCAGTTATCTGCTAGGGACAAAATAAGTAAAAAGCTGAAGAGCCACAAAACTTAAATTGAAGCTTTCAGGCTTATCAGAACTAACACTGAGCTACAGTGAGTATAGTGTGCTGAGAAGTACACTGTGAAGCCATTACAGAAATTTTTTTAAAAGTCCTTTCCAATGACTTGTGTCATGGGTGGGTTCTTTGGTGTCTTATAAGATTCAAATACTAGTAGAAATTCTTCTTGTAACTTGGTCATTCATAATTTCTTTCTCGTACATGAATGGGGAAGACTCGAGCTCTTAGTGAGAAAAACCTGCAAGCACTGAACTATTTTTACAAATCTTATAGGAAATTAGTAACTTTGAATTCTCTAACACGTTTTAACAAACCAAACTGGCCAATGCCTTCAAAAGTCTTAGGAGAGAATGGACAAACAGGAATGAAACACATACAGGGCTTGTTCAATGCATCAAGTGATCAACATCTCTTTTGAAAACCTATAAATAGTAATAAAGCATAAAAGTATAAATCTAAACTTAGTACTTGTGCATAACTGAAAATGCATATTTTCACACATTTTACTTTAACCATAGTTGCTGACTCCAGCATAGCAACTGGATATTCCCATTCTGCTGTCAAATAAATCCTACATTGACTGTCTATACCGGAACAGTCATTGAGTTACACACCCCTGCACTAATGACACAACATATGATTTCAGGACTCTTTTTACTGGAAAAAAAAAAAAAAAACAAAAAAAAACCTGCCCTCTACGATATAAATTTAGCAAACAAAAATGTACAGGACTGTTGCCATAGCTGCAACTTATCCCAGATTTTTTTTCAGAAGAATTAATTACTTTAATCCATACCAACAAGAGATTTCTTTCAGACACTCTGAGGTAGAACAGCTGTATGATATTGTCTCACAGTTGTTCCAAAACAAGGCAGGGTGCCATGAAGACAGAAAACAGCCCTTTTCCATGTGAGAACCTCGCCTATTTAAATTCACTAGCTGATAACAAAGTGCACCTTGCCAGTATCCAGCTTCTCTACCCCAGAATAAAAAATAAATTCCAAAGCTTAAATAAGGAGAAATTAGCTTCTTGCCTTGTTTGTGCTGACAGTTCTTTGGTACCTTCTGGAAGGGTTTCCTCTGAAGAAAGATCGGAGACAGCAGGTGTCCCCTTGCTATGAAGAGTAATTTTTGCATATAGATATCGAGGCAGGAATGAAGCATATCTCTTCGATTCTGCTGAGATGTCATTACTATCAAGGCGGAAAAAAAAAAAACACCAAAACACTCCACAGTAATTGGAAAAGAATAAGACTGAGATGTAATGTAGAGATGAAATGTGCAAATACAATTGCCTTTATAGTGATTCAAAATCACTTGGTAATTACCTGGACTTTATCTGGGCATATAATTTGACACATCAGGATATTTTTGCAAGGAGAAATGAGAACTAAATAGTATGAAATGATTGTTCTCTACATGAGAGGAAAAAAAAAAAAAAAAAAAGACAGCATAACTACTCACAGAATCCTTTATGTACATCACAAAACTATAACAAAAATAAATCAAAATATAGCAAATAATGCACCAGAAAACCCACTTTTCTCAAAAAGGTAACCAGTATTTGATTTTTCTCATGTTTAAGAAAAAATGTTCTGCAGTTTTTTTCTTTTTTTTTGTTTAAGTCATCCAACAAAGGCCACCTACAGACAATTCTCTTAACCTGTTCCTATGGAGGGGTTTCAAGACCTTTCCAGGTTCACTGTAGACATGAGAGCAGTGCTTTCTCCTTCACAGGCTTTCCCCCTTTCCTCAATCCGAAAGAGAACTGCCATGAAAGACATTAGATTTGACATTTAGTGCACTGGCAAGTAGAACTTCAAGTAGCAGGGGTAAACAAAAACAATGCATAACTAGCATTACTAGCAACATTGTCTACATCATCCTCCTTCCATTAAAATAGCAACTGTCCCTGTTGACAAGACTGCACAATTAGGTTTTCTCAAGTGTGGTATGAATCAGCCACAAATACTCTTACTGTGCATTTTGAAATTTTGGTGCATTTTGGTGAATATCCATGTTTATCAACTGAGGAGAATTGTGGGAGAAGATGCAAGAATGTAGTTCACTGTGAAGTCAGATCAGTTGATTAATGCTGGCACGTGATGCTGGTCATACCGCTTGCTTCATATGAGGCCCATGTAGCAGCTATTTTAATAGCTACTTGAAGTTCTACTTGCCAGTGCACTAAATGTCAAATCTAATGTCTTTCATGGCAGTTCTCTTTCGGATTGAGGAAAGGGGGAAAGCCTGTGAAGGAGAAAGCACTGCTCTCATGTCTACAGTGAACCTGGAAAGGTCTTGAAACCCCTCCATAGGAACAGGTTAAGAGAATTGTCTGTAGGTGGCCTTTGTCGGATGACTTAAACAAAAAAAAGAAAAAAACTGCAGAGCAAATTGTGTAGTCTTGTCAACAGGGACAGTTGCATCCAAGAAGTCTTAAAAAAAATCATTTTGTTTTTCCTCTTCACTGAAATGAGACAGAAGAATTTAAATTTTAGCTAACTTCTCACATTAAAGCAAACAAACAATTCCCAAGTACCTGTAAGGATGTGTTCCGTCCCTAATCGGAGGAGGTCGAGGAAACATAGTACGGTCTGTGGGCCTTTGAAGCTTCGGATTATTCAGCTACAAAAGAAAAACACTGTTGCTCCAAGCCGTCACAGCCTTTAATATAAACAGTACAATCTCAATAGTGTAAGTCAATATCTTCCAAGATAATCCATCTGAAAAAATAAGCAGTGAATATTCAGGACCCATTGATCATTCTAAGAAAAAAAAAAAATGAAGATCATACTGCAACACCAGACAAATGGTGTAGGAACCAGTAACTCGAATATCACTCAGCGTTATAAGGCTTTCTAAATGTTCTGATAGATTCCGTTAACCTGCTATGGCTCTGAAATGGATTCATAAAAGAAAAAAAAAAATCAAACAAAAAAAACCCTCCACAGTTTCCTTTGCCACATTTTGTTTAGTAAAGTAAAAAAAGCAGCAATTGTCTTAGAGAGACAATTATCAGAGACCAATTGACCCTAACCAGAACTGACCAGGGACTACAGGACAATGCTAATACAAGAAAAGAAAAAATAAAATAAAATAAAATAAAATAAAATAAAATAAAAAATAACACACAGAAAGACTGCTCCTGAATAAATTATAGAAGAAAGGCTCCAGAAGAGCAAGCAGCATCTTTGATTTTCTTCCAACAGAAGCAGCAGGAATAAAATGTGTAAATATTCTGCAGGTAGATCTTGATGAGGTTTATGCAGTGATACCACCATCACTACCAGATGTCTTTCGATTCAATAGCCAACTAACTGCCTCCTTTCCTCGTATTCCCATTCACAAATCCAAACTGAAGAAAGAGAAATCGAGACCTGAGGCGAGTTGCCATAACCAAGGCATCCATAGCAGAACATGAACTTTACTTCCAGTAAACAAAAGATCTGGAAAAAAAAAGTTCATTTTACTACTACAATCTTAATCCTTATGGCAAGCACAAATACAAACATGTTCTATAGCAAACAATCGCAAGAACTGTAAAAACTAAAACAAACAAACAAACAAACAACAAAAAAAACCACCACCAACCTCTCCCCACATATTTATTTTCTGAACAGAATTTCAAAACTTTTTTTTTCCTTGTATCCTTGAATAAGTTTATTATTCCGGAGAGGAAACCTATTCTGAGGACTGAGTTCAGAAAACTGACCATTGTAGGCTTTCTTAATACTAGAGTAATGTAAACAAAAAACTAATCGAACCATCAAAACAATTTAGTTTATGCTCCAGTGTGTATCTAAGCTTCTTGCAATATAGTTTATACATTTAGAATACATGTAATGTAACACAACTATACATATACATTTGGGATTAACACGCCATGCCTGGAGCTCTACACTACCATTTTTAGATTTAGATTTTTAGCCTGTTTTAGTGAAAATCCCTTACTTTTCCTCCCTATTTTCTGTATTTCAGACACACAGGGTTGACTACCCTCTTTTGCTCAGAGACAGAAATTATAGCCAGAGAACAGACTTCACTTCTGTCAATATTTTCCCCTGAGGTGTTAAAGAAGGTAGCAAGTTTGCCTAGGAAATGTTATGAAGTTTGGTGGCTAGATATTGAGGATACACTGGTTCAGTACATGCTCAGAGGATTCAAGTTACACTCTATTTGTGCAGGAGTCCATTTTGGAGCACAGTGGCTCTCAGTTGTTCTCTCCAGAAAAGGTAAGTGCTTCAACACTGTAACATCATCCCTGCCCTGAGCTGCCTCCAAAACAATGTGCATTCAAATCTGTAATTGGTTCAGACCTTTAATGGAAACATGCCTGGCCTAAGAACTGAAAGCAAGTAAGGCCGTTCTTGTTAAACAGTCAGCAACAAAATCTAGTCATCAACGTGCAGGCAAGTTCCTCAAATCAGAGATGCTAGATGGACAAGACTAAGCAGACCTTGGACTGCTGGTACGTAAACATTATAGCCCCACTGTAACAATACTGATAAACATTATGAGGTCCACAGACATCTCTCTTGCACTGTCCTTTGCTTTCTGTTAATTCCTTGCTTTAACATCCATCTTGAACATTATAGCACAAAGTTTAACTGTTCTGAATGTAATTATAATTACTCCATAGAGACAAAGTGCAAAGTATCCTACCAGATCTCGGTTCTTCATGGGACATGTTGCAGTGCAGCAGCCTCTCTGCAAAGTGAAAAAAGACAAAGGAGGAGATGCACAAGCATGCAGATATTTTGTGAAGTGCATCATCAAGGATATGAAAAAGCTCTAATTACAAAATGGAACATAGAAGTGTTACAAAGTTACTTAGTAGTTAAAACACAGCACAATTCTTGCATGCAAAAGCATTTAGATAATAATGCCTTCTGGCATGACTACAAACCCACACAGCTTTTCACATTAGATAATTTTATTAAAAATTACTATTTTATTATAGAAACACTGAACTGTGGATTTTTATAATCACACCCTTTGCTCTTTTTTCCTCACCATAAATCAGTATAGAAAAATGCATGTCTTGTTCTAAATGCACTGATACTGTAAAGTTGTTTTCCTTTGTGCTGCTCCTCAGACAAACCCTAAACAACTGTCCTCGTCACTACCTTAATAATTTCATAAAGGTGCACTGTTGCACGTGCCAGAAGCCTTGGCAAGTCTCTCTCCATTTTAACTTCTACTAACTCCAAAAGAATTAAATTCCGTTCATCCGATGCTCTCCTTGGAACCTGCAAGTTAAAACATAAGGGCATCTGCATCTTATTGTAACACGGCAACAAAACCCTACAAAACTGTTGCAGAAAAGAATAAGCCCTGGCAAGCTGAGATATATGCTATAGCTGCTACTGTCAGATATGATAGGAACATACAAAACCCAATAATGCTGAAGATTGAGCACAATTCAGCAAGCTTGCCTTAGATCTCTGGGCATGCATAAACCATTTCTTTGGTCAAAATATACACTGTATATGCTTAGTTTTCAAAAAGAAGCACTGAACTATGCAAAAAAAAAAATCTAGGCAAAATATATTAATTCCAAATAAAATAAAAATCAGGTTTATTATTTAAATTGAAGAACCTGATGATGTAAAGCAATTCTGATTAAAATTATCTTATCTTGCTCTTCTCTGACAGGAAAACACCGTTAAACAAGTCTCTCTGCTTGAGGAAGACCATTCCCTAAAAAGGACAACTACTCAAAAGAACAAAACCTATCACTATACCTCTATAGGGAAGTATTTCTCATTTACAAAATGAACCACCACTTCATTTCCTTGTCCATCTTCCATTTGTGTTAACAGTTCTAGATCTGTGCACTTCATATATTCATTAATACTAATGCGGACCATCACCCAAGTGTTTGGTCGGAAAGCGTCTGCAAGTTTCAAGTTCAGGAAACATATTACACATATATTACATGTATTTGTAATGAAATTGCAGGAGATTAAGCATTCTTATTGATAGTGTCTACAGCCAAAATAACTAAAATTGTACTTCAGCATCCTATTTTCTGCACCATGTGTAAACAGCATCCTCTCAAACCAGAAAACCAATCATTTAAGCTCATCGGCACAATTTAGAAGCATGATTTACAGGAGGATGCATCTGCCCTATAGTCGCCTTAGGCTGCCTCTACATTCCATGCAAGGAAATAGACACCTCTGTAAATAAAAAAGATATTTTGGACAAAAACAGGAACCTCAAATGAGGCTGGAAAATTGTAGCCTCATTCCCCCAGTGGTCACGATCAAAATATACATTCCTCTACACTTGATTTGTACACTTAATTTCTCAATCAAAATTCTCCCCTTTAAAAAAAAAACAGCGTTATTGTATTTATGAGAATGTGGTCCTCAAAATTTCTCATACTAAGTTTCATTATTGCTTTCAAGCAAGCAGAAGGCTGCCTCTAACTATGTGCCAATGTTTTCAAATAATTAGAAAAAAAATCTTGATAGCTTTATTATTTTTATTATTTTATTATTTTAACTAGACAGCATCACAAGTGATGGGAGAGTATTCTATTGCCACACTGAAAAAAATATAGTGCCTAAGGCAATGGGATTTGCTGCTGTAAAGTTTTAAGAAACTTAATGCTATAAAAAACTAAAATTTCCAAATAAATTCCAAAGGATTGCTGTACATGGTTCTGATTTATTTTACAGTAAAAATATACACTTAAAACAGGCAAAAATATTTACTTAAACAGAAGTTTTAAGAACACTGCTTGAAGTTCTCAGGTTTTCCTCTATGTACTGTGATTAACAGCACATGCAGCTTTGAAACTATTCAACTTTTTATTACCAATTTTATTTCTTAGTCTCTCTTCATACAATCTGCATAACTGAATTTTAATAATTATTAACATATACATCTTCGTTTTTTTTTCAGTTAGCCTAAAGTTGATATTTAGCAAAGAAAGGCCTTTTTGGTGGCTTTGCTTATGATTGCTGCAGGACAAGGATTCACCAAGTCATGTCCAGTTAATCTGGGAGTCTTCCATGATGGGATGACTGGCTTGGTGGACAAGGAGAGCAGGGAATTTTGTCTGCCCCAGATTCAGGAAAATTTTGACACTGTCTCGCATAACTGTCACCCTCCTGGGCAAGCTCAGGATGTGCGCATTAGATGAGTGGTCAGTGCAGTGGATTGAGAACCGGCTGAATGGTGCCGTCTGTCAGTGCCAGAATGGTGCCAGAGTCTGTCAGTGGAGACAGAGCACTGGAACTGGCTGCCCAGAGAGGTCATGGAGTCTCCAGCCTTGAAGATGTTCAAAACCCACCTCGATGTGACCCTGTGCCACGTGCTCTAGGTGTCCCTACTGGAGCACGGGGGTTGGACCAAATGATCTCCAGAGGGAGCTTCCCACCTCAACCATTCTGTGATTCTGTGAAGACATCACTCACCAAAACTATTTATTAGTACACATAAATATTTCCTCCGTTGCACAAAATTACAGAATATGCCATTCCATACTGCTCCCCAGCATACCCTGAGGCATTATCAGAGTATCAAGACAGGGGAAAAAAAAAAAAAAAAGTATAGTTTGAAAAAGGATACACTTTGGTGTAAAATCTTTGCACTTCTTCACATGAACACCCAAGCAACCACTCTAGAAAAAAAACAAATCAAGTGATAAACCACTCTCAGCAGAACACTTAAATTTCCTTTGTTCAGAAAGCATGATTTTACAAGACTAATTTACAGAATCCTTCACATTAGCATACTTGCATGGTAGCAAGACAAAATTATTCTTTTCCTTCCTGAAAGAGAAAAAATATCTATTTCAAAAAGACAGTATCTTTCAGGACGTCTAAAAGAGCAAAGTACTTTTGATCTGATGTGTCAGAGAGACCTTGTAGATTTTCTTCTATTTTGTCTAATGACAAATTTTCAGAATTCAAAATTGGAGAGGCAGTCTCCTTTTAGATATAAATTATATCTCTATGGCTGACAGCACTTCAATAATCAAAGACAATGAAAACCTAAATAATGGAAGCATGGAAGTCTATTTTAATAGGAAGGGCACTGTAAGCTGTAGAGGATGGGACATTCTCCCTGCATGGTATATGGAAAATAGACATCTCATATCCAATAAACTGAACACTAAACTTCCTTAGCTTTAGCTACAAATGCATCCCCACTGAAAGGAAAATTAAGAAGAATTTCATGCCTGTCCCACAGATACACTCAAGTACACTGAGATTTAAATGATTACGCCTGCGTAAAATAGATGAAATCTTGGAGCTTGAAAGATGCTTTAAACTTTAGTTTTAAACTTTAGTTTTATAGACATTTTAAAAAAACTTCTCTACCTCTCCATTTGTTTGGTAGTGAGAGGAATACACAAGTTGTGTATTCACCAATAAGGACATCCCCCCACAGTCTGGCTGATGAGCAGGACAAAGGCGGGGGGGAGACTGAGCGGAGCCATGAGTGAGTGGGACAAAAGAGTAAATGCCAGGAAGAAAATTACTTGCCCTTCTTTGGCAAGGGGGACAGAGGAGTCAGGAGACCTCAGGTGAGAACAGGAGGAAGGAGGCAGGGAGTTTGGTGTAGGCGGGCTGGGAAGGCTGCGCCAAAGGGGAAAAGGAGAGGGCGTCCCTCTGTGGGAAATGAGGATAAAAGTGGGGGACTGCGTCCTCCAGGAATTTGAGAGACCCCACAGGGATATGCCCGGTGGACTCTCTATTCAAATAAAGTTTTAAGACTTTCTCTGCCTCCTTGTTGGACATTCAGTTCTTGACAGCAAGATTTTCCACTCAACAGCTATAAACAATTCTTTATTTAATGTAGTATCAGATGACAAACAGTGGCTTAAAAAAAAAAAAAAAAGTCACTTAAAAATAATGACTGCTATTTTAATGACACTTGGGGTCTATGTGCAAGGCAACTTGTGGAGTTAGACTGTGGCCCACGCGCTTTGCAGGGCCGCCAGGTCTGTGCTGCAGCTACCGCACAAGCACCCCTGGAGAACACGCGCTGAGGTACCTGGTACACATACCGGTTCTCCATAGGCCTCCAGCTTGTCATCTTGTTGCTTAGCCTGTTCATCAGCTGGCTTCAGCAGCTACCAAAGGGAAGAAAAAATGTTTGGCAGGTTTCAGAAGATACCTGGTACTACAATTTCTTGACTAACCCAGGGTTAACATTTTGACACCCAAAAGAGGAAAATGCCCCGGGACGCCCAAAACACCTGAACGCACAGACTCCAGGGTCCTACAGCTAATACACACTGGCTGTACGCGGCCGCACCTTGGCGAGGTTCTTTTTCAGCCTGGACCCGCGCGACTTTAAGTTGAGGGAGGTGAGCGACGACTCGGGGGAGCTGCAAGACCAGGTGCCCAGGGAGGAGGTGCTGGGCACGGGCCGGGCGCCCGGCCGCTCCGCCTC
>VZSV01000046.1:4376129-4389103 GCA_013398735.1 Nothocercus julius
AACGGCCGCGCCCGCGCAGCGGAGGGCGGCGCCGCGGGTGCCCCGCCCAACGGCTGCGCCGAGGCCGTTGGTTTTCAAATCGCCGCGCTCGTTGTGGCAGTTTTGAAGCAACGGCGCTGCCTGCGCCGACGGCCGGCGGGGCACGGGGAAGGCAAAGGCACAAAAAGGGCCTTCCCCTAACCGGCCGTGCAGAGCTTGTGTATTCTACACGCTGGCAACCTCGGGGGAAACAAAAGATAGACTGCTTTATTTTAAACATTCCAATGATCTGGAAACAGTACAAAGCACTCCTGTCATTTTTAATAGGAGTTTAGAACAGTTTAAGCGTTTTATACATTTAAAAATGAGAATTTGGCACTAACTTCATGGAATTATTTCTCATTAACACAATACTGTATGAAGAACATTGGTATTGAAATGCACAAAAGCATTTAATTAAGGCTTCTGCAGATAGTGCATGTTCTGTGACTAAATACCATTTTATAAACCTTGGGAAGTTCTTTAGCTGTGCAGCACATAAACAAAGAAAGCTCACGGTGAACCCAAGATCCATTGCAAGGAATAAAAAGTACTTTGCAAATAAACATGAGCCAACCAAACGTTCACTTTGGGCAACACATGGAAGGCCAAGCCGCTTTCTAGCAATAACACAAAAATTAAATCAAGCAGCTTTTAATTTTGGTAGAACCATATTCATCAAGACTACTCATAACATTCATAAAAGATCAGGAACGTGGAATTTTAGAGTTTCCTACATGTGCTGCAGGAGCAGATCAGATCTCACCTGTTCTATATGGCAGCAAGTGCCTTCGTTACTCATCTTCTCACCCTTGCTCTAAAGCAGCAGAACTGACAGCATGAAAAGTTAGAGGCCCTTCATCATCCAGCTACTCTCTCATCTTCACCACTACAAGTTGCTGTAGTTCTTCAGCAGACCTTGACAAGATCCCTTCACAAACTCACTTAAGACACACGTATAACAATATAAAAATCAATGCATATTAAATAAAAAACATAAATAGGACATATACTTTAGCGGACATTTCTTGAGAAGTCAATTTTAAACTAATCCTTGCCTACGTTATTTAGGAGATTGTCTTCTCCTGCCAGACATCTGTATTTGCCACTGAAATATAAAGAATAATATAAAAGAAAAAAAACTTGGCTGTCATGAAAAAGAATCAATTGCCACCTCCACTATGCAAACGGAAGGTTGCTGTAGGGTTTTTGCTTTGCTTTGATAAGCATTTTCTTATAATTTTAGGAAGAAATTTCCTGTTCCATTCCTAACACAAAGCCATGAAATGTTTTAGAAGAAATAATTTCCATCAAAAGGTTGAATTAACATCTGTGAATTCCAAATTTCTTCAAGAAGAGCAACAATGCTACTATTATATCACACAAAGTAAGTAGAACTCAGAACACTAAGCCTGTGACTGGCTTTGTAAGAATTGCACAACCTGACCACCAATAAGTTACATGATCTATATTTTCTATTAGCAACACAAGAAGCCCCACTCAAGTGATATTTTAGGTAGCCATTAGCTGAACAAGATGCTGCAACATGAAAACTTTTGTTTCTGGCATCTACACCACCTTACAAGAACATGGTATCTCCATGTGAGGAAGAACTTCTTTCCTGTGAGGGTGACAGAGCCCTGGAACAGGCTGCACAGAGAGGTTGTGGAGTCTCCTTCTCTGGAGATCTTCAAAACTTGCCTGGATTTGTCCCTGTGCCATGTGCTCTAGGTGTCCCTGCTGGAGCAGGGGGGTTGGACTAGATGATCTCTAGAAGTCTGTTCCAACCTGAACCATTCTGTGATTCTGTGGTATTGTCAGGAGCATTGTCAAGAGAACTAATGAAAAAAAGTGTCCTCTTTTAAGGAAATATCAAACTAAATCTTGGACAAGCCAGACCCATACTCTAAAAAAATGCTTTTTATGATGACTAAAATCAGATTACATTTGTTAACTTTGAAATGTTTATTGCATGTTTTCTAACTTTGTGTGTTATTATAATCTTTCTTAAATTACCTTCTTCGTAAGATTTGTTACTGCCTCTACGAATATTTAGACAAGTCAGTTAACCCAGCTGTATGAGCTGATATCAACATCAATAACAAAGTGCAGGTTGTTGAAGAACGTAGCGCTGTCTAAAAGCACTGAATGCCCCATCTTCTGCATCCATCTGTTTTCTTAGGCTATTCAGGCAGCAGTGCTTACAAAAGCAGCTTGACTTTATGCATTAGAGATAATTTTCTTTTTTAAAAAAACAAAAAGCAGAAGTATAAAAGTTTTCAGTTATCACTGAAATTTAAAAATAGTATACATAAAACATCAAACAAAACCAAATATATACAGTATAAAAATACATATTTTGCTTTATGAAAGATATAATATATAACTACAAATAAAATGTTGAGCCATCAGTCATAGCTACAATATTCAAAGATGTTTGTTTCACACTATGGCTGGACTCTGGGTAAGATATCCCCCCGGGGAAATTCCTCAATTTCAGCATGAAACATCAGTTCTGCAAGAGAGAAAAAGGAATTCTATTTTAAAAACTTCATCTGAAAACAATTTAACTATACCTGAAAAGTTCTCTGGCATTTCCCCAAGCCTCCTCCTTTTCTTCCCAATCAAAAACTCAGTAACAGCAAGAGCCACCACTGTCTCTAAAATCTCATTGCTGCCCCCAAATCATTAACAGAATTAGCAATGACACTGACAGCTGATCGCATGCAGTATCATCCTGCATTCAGTTTGGCACTTAAATAAAATCAGAAAGACCGTGCAACTGTTAAGCTTCTTCTGCAAGTGTCAGATTCATGAAGGAAGTTTTCCAATTACAGATACATTAATTTTTGCACATACCTCCCCTATGAATCACAGTGTTAAGGTAGCAACACAGGGACCTGAGAAAGTAATGAATTATACTGCTCACAGGTAGCTGTCCCCAAGTAATCTTCTGTTGCAAAAAATACTACCAAATTGTACTCAAAACACATTTAGCATTTGTGAAAGGTGCACTAACAACAAAAGGAAACTTTCTAAAACATAAGCAGAATGAATAATTGCACATGTTCAAAATGCTGTTAAAAATCAAAATTATTTTTCTTCTACAATGATCCGACCCACGCAGTTTCTTGCGTCAAAAATTGCCTCAGCTAGGAATTTCCTTCGTCTTTTTGTCTCTCCTTGCCCCCCTTTTGGTCTTTGGAAGACCGAACGGAGATACCAGAATCCTAAAAACACTTGGAAAGTTACTAGGAGGGAAGGCAAAGTTCATCATTCCTTAACCGTGGCACTTACCAGGACTAGCCTTCAAAACAAAACACAGCAGATAAAAGCCTGGACAAGAGTGATCAACATTTTGCCTGTTAATGCTTCCTACCTTCACTGTGGTCCAGCTCTGGCTGGTAAGACAGGAAGATCCAACTTGTCCCAACTAGAATAGATATGACCAAATTCACCACAATCCATGGCTGAAGAATTTCTTCCTCTGTACCTGCCGTCCTGAGCAAAGCACATCAAAGAATCAGTCAGGGTTCACTGGTACATACAGCACAGCAAACATACATACATATACATTACAGCACGCGTGCTGTAATAATCATTTCAACAGTGTCACAGCAGCAAACTTCTTAAGCCAGGTGTGAATAATCCTATCAGTCATGTCTGCTGAGGTTTTGTTACTCAAGATGAGACTTTTCAAATAAATTTAACAAACATTTAGAAAAATCATTAAAAAGGATAACTGTATAAATATATAAAACAACATTTCTTTACTTCTAGTCTATTTAAAAAATGCATGCTGTATGAGATGAAACTCTTAAGAAAGTAGTCGACTTAAATGGGAGCTCCTAGCATGTTTGCATTTACTTTCATTTGTATTTGCTAAGCCTTTGCATCCTATTTCTTAAGACAGACTACACTATCTCCTACAAAAAAAGCACTGACTTGCAACAAAATGTTCTGCTGTGGATACAAAAGGGGATTTTGTGTCCACTGCAGTAGAATCACATTTCCCCAGCAAAAGAAAGTTTCCTCTCTTAAGAAAGCTTAAGTTTCCTGCCAGGCTCAAGTTATTCAGCATCATTCAGGCATGCTCCTGTTCAAGCTGCAGATCTGGGACCAGTATTACTGAGCCCAACTTTGAGAATTCTCATTTTTTAGTGAAATTATCAAAAATTCAGGTCAAGCTCACATAAAAACAGGTTTACTAATAAAATCATTCATTACTGGTATATTGTATAACCTTTCAAATCCACGAGTTCGACAAAGATTCCCAAGTGAATTATGTTATAAAGTGAGCTATGTGATGATGTACAGAAGTGATTTTTTCAGTTTCCTACCAGATGCTGCTGTTTTCTGAAGGTGGTGTGTAGAGGTTAATTCTATCACATGTCATCTGCTGGCTCAAGGATAAGATAAGAGCAGCAAAGTACACTAGAAGAAATTAGTAGTGTTAGCTATAAACTACAAAAATGCTGTTTCATCATGACATGATAATTATCACATTTTCTTTCTCCTCTGACTCCACTGCCTCCAACAATACTGTTGCCTTTAACCTATTCTCTCTTCTTCAGCATTCCCTGACCCATCGGAATCCGGATTCTGCACTTTTGCATCTATTGTCTACATCAAACGTGGAATCTCACTTTTTTTTTTTTTTTTGTTAGATCTGTTTTGCATTTAGAAGTGGCAAAAAAAATTTCATTAATTTCCCTACTAATACTTTTAATACCTAAAACTGAAAAAAGCAACATAGCAAAACTTTCAGAGACCTTGAATACTATTTTCTACTACTCAGCAAGTCATTTGCTCAATAACCCATTTTTCAATTAAAATTTATCCTAGAATTTCTCCATTTACTTTCCAATCTTCAAAATACTTACAAAAGGAAGCTATTGCTGCTGGGTCTAGGGTAAGAAAGCCTCTCAGTGCAACAGATGCTTTTGCCAGATCAGTCCTGGTAACAAAAACAAGAATCACTGACATAGGGCACTGTAATACCATACTGTTCTTTTATTTTTTCCTTTTTCTGCCTCTGTTACAGTGCCTCACCACACACAGCTACATCACATGCAGCAGCAATCTTCCTTATGCCAAAGATTAGAAAGGCAGAAACTAGCGAGGGTGTTCCACAAGGCCAGTAGCTTCCGCAGAGCAGTTCCTTCTGGAACAGGGAGGCCTCAAAGAGGTCTGGTCCCCTCTCTGATCATCACATTCACTTTGGTGTCCACAACAACAACTCAGTTATGTGAATGCAACTACTCACGTACTTCCTGTTCTGTACTTATCTAAAACAAATCAATTGCAGAACAAGTCGGGTCTTCTCCTGCTGCCGCCTAGTGAAATGAAAAACACAATTTCTTTTTCCATAGAATAGACTCCTTCCCTGGTTCACTGTGCCCACTATGGAAACAGTTTCCTATGGAAACTGTCACTAAAAGAAACTTCTATCAAACTGCTCTGGCAAGCCTTTGATGGCTCTTTAGTCTCATTTTGCTCCCTTTTTTTTTTTTTTTTTTTTTTCTCACTCCTATTGTTCATTCCCATCCTTTAGCCATAATGAACAGAAGGGAACTCTCTATCACAGCCCTGTTGCAAATCAGACTGGGAATGGCTACGCAGGAAAAGTAACCTAAGAGGAACATTACTCTTCCTCCTTCCCTCTCTCTGTCAGCTCTCCTGTCTGGTTCACCTCATGGTGATGGCAAACAGCACTAGCACATTGAAGCAACAAAACCTTTTATCTGTATAGACAGCTGCCTGTAAAGAAAGAAAATCACACTGCAAGCACATCATATTAAATCATTAACCCAAGAAACCAGAACAGAAAAGAATATATTGCATGTGAAGTACATTTGCTTTTCAAACACCAACATGTTTTACCTGTCGAAGGCTGAGATGGTACTGATAGACAACAATAAATAGAACAAACTCTGAGCCGGGTAGGCTAGTGTCTTGTACTGCTGGAGGAGGTTAGAAAGTGTTGAAAGCTGATTTCCTGCCAAAATGTAGATAACAATGATGTTCCATACAGCATACCCAGCAAGGAAGCCATGGGTAAAGAGTCCAATGACCCTGAATGGATAAGAGAACATTAGATAATTCATTTTACTATGACTACTGGGATCAAATTATATCAGAGAAGCAAAACACCTTGCAAAGCCTCAAATACTTCCCTCCATATTAGATTTCCACAGTCTTCAAATACTGATAGAAGCTAAATGCTCTCTCCAGTTCTGCCTGTAGATCCCTGAGACCACAACCCTTTTCACTTATGCAAGGCTCTTAAATTTGCCCTTAAAAGACAGTTCAGATTTTCCTCAAACTTTTTTCATGCCTGTCATTATCCTCCTTGATAAGAAAGAAAAGAGAGGAACAAGCATGAACTTCTAGATGAGATAAACTGGGCCAAGACGATGACTCTGTCATCTTCCCGCTTTGTGCCACAACACTGCCACATTTGCAAAGATCACTTTTTGCTACTCTATCCAAACTTATGCCTCAGTCCAATTTTGCTCCTCCCTCTTTTTCACCATCCCTAATTTTTCATTGGGAACTAATGGATGCATCTCATTTTGCAATACATATTCTCTGTAATTCTCTTATTAAGAATATGCAAAACAAAGACACATCACAACAGTAGACAAAAGGTACTAACTTCAAGGAGAACGTCCTTGTCCTGATTTCTACTTATTTTCATAAAAATGTAAATCTATCAAATACCTGAAACTTCGGTGCACTGATAGGGCGACATCTCTGGTGGTCCACGAAGCCTTCACATCCATAAGTACATTAATATTTTCAGTGGTTTTAATCAATTCTGCACGGTCAGCTGCCTGGAAACGCCCTAAAAGGATAGGGAGGTTAATATCAGAGAGCATTGTTTTCTTCCATCATTATTTCTATATTAATAAACTTGTTAAAAAACGTGTCAAAAGTTTCATCAAAATATTGTTTCTCCCCCTTCCTGTTGTCTGCCAGCGTACATTCAAATCAAGATGCCTTTGTCAGCGTGCTGCATTCTGCAAGATCAGGCTGTGGATGCCAGAAGGTGTAAGACACTTCAGGTAGTTACTCAGTGTTCCCTGCCACAGAGCACACTACCCCCATGAAAGACTTTTTGCAATACAATATACGATACTTTTTTTTTGCCTCAAGGTGGGGTCAAGTAAGCTAAGATCTGTCTTATCAAACAATCATTTTCACACACAGAATCAAAAAAATGAAGACAAGGTGTCAGTACAGCAATATTAATGTCCACTCTTATGGTGAACAATTACAATGTATATTTAATTGCAAATAGTTTTTGTGCTAGTTTTTCTTTAATTCTTCATAATAACGCAATATTCTTTTTAATAAACAAAGAACATACTAAAAATTTACTTAAATTACATAAATCCCAAGATTTACTTACGATTTTTTTCAACAAACACCTTGCTAACAGGCTGGCTAATCCCGGTAGGTGCAGCAAACACAGGCTGGTGATCTGGGCTCTTTCTGTGCTCATTTTCAATGATGTCCTCCTCCTCCACTTCCAGATCATTGGAACACTGCAATTCTGCTGGACGAGGTTTCCTATCATGACAGAGCATAAAGCAAGGCAGAGAAAGAATACTTATTAAAATTTAAAAGCTAACGCCTCCGATGAATACAAAGCACGTCTAACTTGGTCAGTAAGAACAGATTAGTCTTACAGACATGTATGGTACTACCCCCATTTAGAGCATTAAGGACTAAAATTCTCATGGAACTAGTTAATCTAGACCAGAAAGTTGAACCTTGAATTTGGTCACTTTTTTTCTCTTTTCATTTTATTTCCAGTCTGCCTCAAAACACAAAAGTGGGAAGAAATAACTAGGGATTAACAATTAGAAAAAAAATGATAAAAACAAGGCTAAGAAAGCAGACACTTTTGGTAGAAATTAGACTAAATGTTTTAAAGGCTTAATTCTTGGAACAGAGGCAAAGAAAAAGGACCTGAGTTTTTGATAAACTAAGGAAAAAAGGAAAATTAAAGAAAGCAGTTATAAATCCTAACTTCTCGTGTACATGACTTAAACATTAAATTTATGTTAACACATTCTGAATTGTAATGAACCCAAGTATGCATTAAACAAGCAAAGTAAGATCCTAGTAACAGAAGAAACCACACATACTACTTATTGCAAACGATGAGACGTTGAAAAAAAAAAAAAAGAAAAAAAGAAAAAAACCACACACTTAACTGGGCACATTTACTACCACAGTTATCCTAAATTATAACTAGCTTTACTTGGTTCTTTTTCTCTGTTTGCGGATCACTGCTTCTTCAGCTTCTGGGTCATCCATGCCATTTCCATTCTGAAACAAGGACGCAACATTCTGCTGGGTAAAAGAGGTCTCAGAATCTGAAGATTTAAAATAAGCCACGTGAAAATTTCAAAGCTTTTGTAGAATAATCTATTTATGGATACACATAAGTAATTATTATATAAACACAATGGCAAAAGAGTGACATTCTTCTGAGTTTTTGGATCATAGAAACAATATGTTTTACCACATCCAAAAGTGCGCTATTATTTGCATCAGTATCTGTACTCTAGGGAAGCCAGAATCAGAAACTTAAATTTTAAGCTACCATTCATCCCAAAATTACATTCACCTGTTATCCATGCAAACACACATGGTCTAAAATATGCATAAACCAAAACGCAAGTTGGCCAATCTCATTTCTGTGTTACCAAGTTTTACTCAATATTCCTTTCTGCAATTTTTTCTCCACATACCAGGAGGTACTTTCTTCTTCTTGCGTTTCCTCTGAGGAGGGACGTCAGGAGGTACAGGAGTTAGGGGCTCACTGCTTTCAGACTGCCGACGAACAGCGGCTTGCACAATACCATCTGGAACCCAGAAGAAAAACTCCAGCAATTTCAACTCAGAGGAGCTGAGAAACAACTACGAAAAAAAGTTCTGCCCTTTGCATTTCTCCCTTTCTCACTTCAGCTGCTTCGCAGGGGTTCATTTCTGACACATATGTTAAAATAATAAACACTGGCTTTTATTTTTATTAGAGAAAGAAATGTTTGCCATTACAAATCTAAACATGTTTAGTGCTGTGATCAGAATGCCTCATGGAGGGGCCATATGAATGGACTGATCAGTCCTTCCTGTTGAAAAATAACTAGAGAGAACTAGGCACGCACATCTCTGACAGAAAGATGAAACCCAAGGAAAGCTGGATCACAACCAAAGCTTTAAAAACATCAAGACTTGGAATTCCTCTCTTCTTGGTCAGGAAACTTATAAAGTTCAGTTACAGGAGCATCTACGCCTTGCACAGAACTTCTCCAATTGCCCGCTAACAGTTGAGATGAAATATAAATGCTGAGAAACAAACATAGCAACGAGCAACCCTTCTGCCACTCTTGCAGCTTCTTGTAGGTATTGAAGAAGTGGCATAATTCCCATTTAGGTCTGCAACAGAACACTAACACATGAAAGAACTGTGCCTCTATAATTTCTACATGCAAAAATCATCATGCAAGGCTGAAAGAAAAATTAACAGGGCAGTTTGTTACAAGTTACACACAGCTAAACGGATAAGTTAAGGTAAAATGGTGTAACATTACAGGGAAATTTAAACACTAAACAAACAACTCAAGAGTAAAGGGGAGACAGAGGAAAAAGCACATTGAAAGAATGTCTATCCCCGTTCAGGAGATGAATTACTAGACTTTGGAGAAATTAGTTTTCCATGAAAAGTTTACATGATTTTTTTTTTGTATTCTAGCAGCAGTAGCATCAATTTTCGTGACTGGGCGTAAAAAGACAAAGTCATTTGTCCATTTTATGACACATCCACCTTCTTTGTAGCGTATTCAGATACAACAGTTTTTATAACAGGAACTGAATCTTTCTTGTCTTTACTTCAAACAAAAGTTTTCCCAAGTTTTAAATTTTTACTGTGCTCAAATGCAAAATTAACCATGAAAGTATTGGCCAAAGGAAGACTTTGTATCATCATTCAGCTCACTGAAAACACTAAACAAAACTTGATCCTTCGGAAACCTGCTAGCAACAGCTGTACCTGTTTAGTTGCATACAAAGGCCTTCCACTGAGTTTTAACCAGACAAAGGAAGTTTATTCATCACAACTTTATAGGGTCCCAAGTCAACTGTTTTAGAGAAATCTAGTAGATTTTATCAATATTTTGCTTTAATAAAACAGAGATCACACCTATAAACTTGCTTAAAAGCATATGCTTGCTCTACAGACCAATTTTCTGTAAAATACAAAGCTCTCTGTTAAAGAATTTTTTTTTTTAAAAAAAAAAGCAGGAATAAAAGCATTTTTGACAGTACAGTATCAAGGTTTGCTGTATCATAGGATTGGGAACAGCTCTGTGGAGGAACAGCGAGCTGAAAAACAAGATGCTTGAGTCAGTGTTTTTTCTCTATAATGACGGCACTTTAAATCAGTTATAGTAACTTAGGCAAGAACTACTATTTCAGAGGCAGACTACAAAGCTGAGAACTGTGCCTCTGTCAGGAGCTGGGCTACACTGCAGGTCTCACCCGCGATTCCAAAACCCATTTTCAGTCTTGGCAGGACCTTACCTAATGGAGTCTTTCCTTTGGGCTTCCTTTTTTTTGGACGACTGAGTGGAATTTCATCTGTAGAACATAAAATATAGTTACAGATGTCCAGTATGGGGAAATCTCTATTTCCCTCTTTCAGGGACCCTTCTACTGCTAGCCAAAAAAAGACAGTCTTTTTTTTTTTTTTTACAAGTGAAGGCATTCCTCACCTTTTCCAGATAACATGACAATTCACCACTTCATACAAGCAAGAAGAGTAAAGAAAATAGCAGGAAAACAGTAGATAAAAATAACTTTGAGTGCAACAGAAGCTAAATAAACACATACATACAATAAATGAGAAAAAAAAGATTCAAAATAGTGCTCTGAAGAATAAACTTGTTTAGAGCCTGGCGACAACATTCCAGTTGCACTCATTTAGCACAGAAGTAGCACACAGTGAAGAGAACAAATAAAAACCCTAGACAATTCTGACAGGGAGATCCCAGACATGCAGTTTAAATAATTATCAGTCCGTACTGAGGAAAAGCATAAGAACCAAAATTAGGATAGAGTGATATCAAAAGGAACTTCTAATGATCATAATTCTCTTTAACGTCAAAATAACTCACCTTGGCTTCCACTTTACATATCCACATTTAAGGAGGAAAGCGTAGAAGAGCAATGTAAAAGGAACAAAGAGAGGAAAATTAGTTTTCAATCACAATTCACAACAGCGTTAAATTCACGCCTGCCTTTCCCTTTCACAGCTAATTCTTTCCCTCACCCCCACGCTCCTATTTCTCTTTATGAGCAATTTCATATAGCAGGGTCAAACAATCATCAAGACTCAACAGTTTGCTCGTGACTATGCAGAGTTTCTTGACTGCTTGACTATGGAGCAGATTAAAAGCTTTAATCACCTGGTTATTTAATTAGAATTTGCCTTACTGCCCAGTATGTAACAGACCAACAAAAAAAGTTACAAAACGTTTGAATACATGTGTTACTAAGAACAGAAACACTCTTTTTATGTGACCAATCATAAACACCAAATTTGCTTTCAAGGATTTTTGATATACTACACCACAAAACCTCTACAATTACCTTTCCTTCTGCACTATCTGCAAGGACACTGAAAACCAGAAGCCTGTATTTCTCCTTATATCGTGTCGCATTGCTACCTACATACAAACCTATCCAAGAATACCTAACCTAGTTTTAGAAGTTTTTTTCCAGGAGAATTTATGATTCAAAACATACAAGAGAACATGAAGAAACACAAAAAGCAGAAGAAGAGAAAAGGAGATTGAGAAGAAGGACATTAATAAAACTACCACAGATGCTACTGTACAACACAGCTGAGGCAGCTGAGACTTTTTAATAGGATTACTTCGCTAAGTAATAAAAATGAAATTATATGAAGTTTTCATCTTGGCCTCTGTAAAAGTTTGAAATGCTTTTGTATTTTTTTGTATGGTGTTCTTGGGCAGCAAATTAGTCAGCAAACAGAACATTTTAAAAGCCTTTACGACTGCTCAGACATTTATTTTCACCACCTTGAAGAACCACCGCAACACCCAACTATCGGTTCGGTTGGGCGAACCGCTCTTACCTTGGCACTGGAGGGAGGGCACGAGGAGGGCACTGCAGCAGAAGGGACAGAGACAAAAACCACGCTCAGTCAGTGCGGAAGGGCCTGCGAGCGCCTGTTAAACCACTTCACCGAAACTCCAGGCATGGCCACAACACCCCACGCGGTTTTACCTTCCTGCGCTTCTGAAACTGGACTATAAACGGCTCATACCTAAATAAACGCACGACAAAATACTACGAGATTCCTGCAGGGAGATGATATACAAACGCTCTCACATTAGATCACAATCCTCTCGGCTAGGAAAAGGCAGGCAGCCTCCTTTCAGATTTTGCATTGCATAATCGTATCGGAAGAATAAAGAAGAAGAAATGTTTACCACGCTCCAAGATATAACTAGAAATAAAACAAGACTCGAGGATCCGCAAACTTACCACCTGTTTCTTTCCCATTCCCCCTGAAGCTGAGAGGGGCACTGTGAACTGCTCCCTCTCCTCACGCCGCGCACCCTCAACCCCGGCTAATTCTCAACTAAAAATAAGCTCTGCACAGCGCGGATTAACAGGAGGTGAACTGCCCGCCCCTGGGCTACGGCCCAGGGCTGCTCCCATCTAAACCGACGGCAAATTCCTGGAGTTTTCCATGACAGGGAGAGCAGGACCCAAAGGCCACCCGCCCTGAGGCAACCGCTGGACATGCCGCATTTGCAGCGCGTTCACGCGGCGCGAACGCGGGAACCGGGGCAAGGAAGGCGGCCAGGGGCCTCCTGCAGCGCTAACGGCTGCGCCTTCCGCGCGGGGAGCGC
>VZSV01000046.1:4389168-4437757 GCA_013398735.1 Nothocercus julius
CGCGCGGGCCGCGCCGCCCCCTTCCGCCGCCGCCGCTTCCGCCGCCGCCACCAACAGCAAGGAGCGGGGAGTTTTATTCTTGTAATTGAGACATCACAGTTATTTTTGTGGTACAAAACCGTGAAATGGGAGATAGCTAAACAGAACGTTGTATTGTAACGTCTCCCGCAGCCGCTCCTTCCCTAATCCTCCTCCAAATCCTCGCATAGATAAGATGCAAAGATAAATTCCTGCCAGCGCGACACGAGGATTATTCCTGAGGTAAAACATCATCTCCACGGGGCTGGCAGCCCCTCGGCATTACGGCTGAGTGTCCGAGCACATCCACAGCGCCGGGACCCACTGGGGCTCGTCCTGCGCGCGCCGCACGGCCGAGAGCAGCTGCGCCGACGCCTCCTGCAAGTCGTCGTTCACGATCACTTGATCGAAGAACTGGCCGAACTGCGCCGCCATCTTCTTACCCGACTCCTCCATCTCCTGTAAATCTTCTTCCTGCAAGAGACAGACCCCATCTATCGACCCGAGTGCTGCTTCATTTGCTCTCCGAGATGACTCTAATGACCAGTGAGACAGAGCGTGTTACAGACTGCAGACAAATCCATTTTTCTAACTCTTGTGTCTTCTGCATTTTAGCTTATCTGAAAGTTTCCTCAACATTTGCATCGCTATTTTAGCGATTATGATTCATTTCCACCTGTATTATGGACTGAGGTGTCGGAAATTATAGGAGGCTGAACCTGATGATCATTACCTTCTTGGAAACCATGAAGGAAAAAAAATGGACTAGGCACTTTGTAAATGCAACATAAAAACTTTCTCTGAGCAGAATTTGAGTGAGTTTATAGAATTCAGTATAGAATTGCCATCAATACTTCTTGGAAAGGCTGAGAGAGCTGGGCCTGTGCAGGCTGGAGAAGAGAAGGCTGAGAGGAGACCTGATCAGGTCTATCAGTACCTCAAGGGAGGCAGTGAGGAGGATGGGGCAGCCTCTTCTCAGTGGTGGCCGCTGATAGGACTAGAGGAAACGGCCACAAACTGAAGCACCAAAAGTTCCACAGGAACTTAAGGAAAAATTTCTTGCCAGTGAGGGTGACAGAGCCCTGGCACAGGCTGCCCAGGGAGGTTGTGGAGTCTCCTTCTCTGGAGCCCTTCCAAACCCGCTTGGACGCAGTCCTGAGCCACAGGCTGTACGGGACCCTGCGTGTTAAAACAATTAAAACAATTACAGAAAAGCATCTTTAAGGACATTTTGAAGTAAATGCCTCAATCTCCTAGGCATGAATTATAACCCTACCATTCCAAGGCAAATCTGAAGGAAAAACAAAACAAAAATATGTAGCTCTATTAAAGAAGACACAATCTTTTAAAGTGTTATCACAGCTGAAGAATATATTAAGCTCTAATGTCAAATTCCCAGTGTAATGAGCTCTGTTTCTTCCATCTCCAACTCTCACCTTGAATTTTATATTTACATAATAATCTGTAATGATCCTTGCGTTTTTACGAGATTGCCTCATGCAACTTATACTGGGTGGCTTGATGAATATGATGTAGGGCTTTAATTCATGAGTCCGGGCTACTTGGATGCCCTGCAAATTGAGAGTAAAAAGAATTTAAAGCATTTTGAGTGTATTCATCCCAGTTTTATTCTGATAAAAAAGGCAAATTGTTTACAACAATACTGTTATCTCCAGATCTGGCAGTAATCTTATTCAGGAGCACCTGCTTTAAGATGACCTCACTAATAATCCTGGCCCAGACATTATTAAGCACCTGTACCACTCTGATCACTTAATTCCACATAGTAACCCTATCACAGCATGCTTGCAGCTGACACTGTTTTCCGCCCCCCGCCCAAGACCAGATTCAAAAAATAATCTATTATTAATAAGCATCATCAGCTATAAGAACAAGACAAATCAGAGCAATTAACACTATTCCAATGGCTCAAGACTATACAGAGGATTATTTTTCCTTACAGGATATAGATTCCCTGCTCTTTTGCGACTCACCTGTGGTTCTAAATCTATTACACAGATCTTCCCTTCATCAAGGACTGCTCGCACTGCATCAACACTGGTACCATACAGGTACCCTTTGTACTCCCCGTATTCCAGCATTCTGCAGCAGCAGTGAGAGAGAAGGAGGAAAATGAAGGAGCACTTCAGTCTCAGAAAGGTTCCACTTATATGTGAAATCTGCAATTATTACCTCTGCAATCAAGGCTGAATGATGATAAAGCATCATGAATAACACCCACACCTGCTATTCTCCGCTACAGTGAGCAAAACAGCAACTAATAAACTGTTAGTGCCAATCAGGACATGCCCAAAATATGCCTTTTTACCCATCTTGCTGTGACAAGTCATGTGTTTGGAAGTGGCAATTCTGGGTAATCTCAGGAGAAGTATAAAAAAACTTCCATCATTATTTATAGCGACAAAACACTTGTCATTTATACAGCAATAATATCATAATCAGAAGATTTCAAAACACTGCACAGATAAAGGAGCATAGCGTCTGGTGCTGAGCTGGGCTGTTTTAGCAGAGGGATTTCTGAAGCATAGAGGTGCACAGTCAAGTTTGAAAATTTGACCCGTGTGCCTGAGGTGCCTACATGGAGATGTCATCACCCCAGAAGTCCCACAAAGATGTGCATATGATAAATGTCTGACTCACTGTTCAATTTTACAAAGCAGTCCAGTTTCCAGAAAGATGAAACTTCAACATAAAAACACAACAGAGGAGCTCAAGACTTAGAGATGCGACATTTTTTAGGAGGATTCTGAGATAAACTTTAGAAAACTGCACAACTACTGAAGTTGTAGGCTCAGATAATTTGATGAAAATTTACATCAGACATATATGGCAGTTATGAGGAGAGGAGCCCAAACCCGAGGCCTTACAACAAAACTGTCTTCCTATTTTAAATGCAAAGAGTGGACTTGGTCTCTGCTAATTACCTGTGAGTGTACACCATGTTTTCAAAGGTTTCCTTTGATACATAGTGGTACTCGCGACCATTCATTTCATAGCTCTTCTGAACACGAGTAGTATCTGGAGAGAAAACAACAACAAAACAAAACAAACAAAAAAAATACAACTTCAAGTACGTACTAGTAATTTAATTAAATGTAAATGAGGCAGCCTTTCATTAAGGAGTATAAATCAGTATTTATAAATCAGTATTTTCATAAGAAATAAAATGAGCTATTTGTGAGTCCAGAGCAAAAGCCTTGTCTACTTTTTGGCTATCCAGTGGCAAAATTAGTAAGAACATCCACAATTCTTGGAATAGGAGAGGTGATTTAATTCAAATACTTTTGACTTAGAACAATCAGGAACTGCTTTAGGCCAGTCTGCACAACTGTTTCTTCACTTTCTCTGAGGCGAATTCGATTCAAGTTCATTCTGAATCGTCCCACACTTGCACTTCCCCCAAATTTGGTATCTTAAGCATAATGAAATGCCTACATTTTCAACCTGATTCATTTATTTCCTGTTTGGTTATCCAAACCACAAGTAGTAATTTTCTGTGATTAAGTCAGAAATTAAGTGGCATAAATCTCAGTCAGTAAAAGAAAGGTAATAAGGAGAGCTGCAAAGTCTACTGAGTATAAACTTCTATTGCCATCAGTGTCATATCTCATCCCTTTAACACTACAAAATTATCCTTATAAGATTCCTAAGAAGTCTTCCATATTTTTCAGAGATTAAAAAAAAACAACAACAACAAAAAAACACACACACAAAAAAACCCACAGGATTAGACAAAAAATATGCAGATAATCTATTGCTACCTAAAGATCAAGATACATCTCCTGAAACCCATAAAATACCTTTGTGTGATTTGCATCAAACCAAGCCTTGCAAAAACAAACGATTCTAGTAGAGCTGAAACCCATTTATACAGCAGCGATGAACCTCCGAGAGCAAGGGGGAGGTCTCTGACATTCCCTAGGCGCTGCTGTGGGGGAAGCGGGAAGGGAAGGGTGTTACGTACGCGGTACAGCACTCCGGAACTGCTGCGGGCAGCTTGTGATCAGCCTTCGCCTCAGCTCGTTCACGCCAACTCCCGCAGGACCTGCGTTGTGGGAAAAACAACTAATGTTACTTTATGCGTGCGCTCCCAATCTGGCAGCACATGCCAACGCGAACTTTACATATGGTGAACTTGTGATTTTAGTCAACAGACAACAATGGTCTATCAAGCAGAATCAAAAGTCACATTGCTACTTCTGTTGGATTCCTCAGCAGCCAGAAACTACGCTTGATCCTATTAGATTTTATAACAGACTTGATCCATTAGACCTGATAAAAGCACGGTCAAATTGGAAGAATCGTTCTTTATTTGCTGCTTTGCGAGCTACCTGCACAGTTCTTGGCCACCACCTGTTGCAGTCAGCAGCAGAAAGCCTCAATGGATGAGATGATGACTGGCTGCTTCCTCCCCTCCTCACAGGTCGCGGGGTTTGCATGAGAGAGTAAATCACAGCTTACCCACTAGTATGATTAGTCTGTTCCTGTCTGTCGGGTGCCGCTGGTACCTGACCACCTCCTCGTAGGGAGCCGCGAGCGCGCTGTAACAACTGCTGGGGCACTGCGCGTAACACGAGTGCTTGTTGGCGCGGGATTTCCTGCGGCACAGGCGCATGCTTCTGCGGAAACCAGCTGCAAGGGACAAAGGCACCAAAGGTGAAAATCACACCCGGCAGACAAGCAGCTAGTTGTTTAGTCCACACTGTCTCTTTTTAAGTTACAGAAAAATGCACTGAGGTTTTGCGCTTTTGCAAGGTGAAAAAGCCCTTCAGTATTAAAAGGCATCAAAGGAAGAGGCTTTAGAAATAAAACCACATTTTTTTTTAAATTGAAAATTACGCCAAAGTTAGCCTAGAGTTAATGACTAAAACATAATTCCCAAACAAGCCTGAGGAAAAGTTTCTGGCCATATAGAGCACTGCTAGGATTGGACTGAAAGTATAGCTGATCCATTCTGCTAAAGCAAATCTGGAACATTCACTCCAGCCTCCAAAACTAATACAAACATTTTAAAGAGCACTATGGTTTAGTAACTTCACCTTGCCATCATAATTATTCTCAATACACAAAAGGCAAGGGGACAATGTTATGCCCTGGGAAAGTTAATCCTGAAGTAAGGGAAGTTGGGCAATCAAGTTAAAATGGTAGTGGCAAGTTCTCAGTAGAAACCGAGTGAAGAGGTTCACATGGGAAGAACGAGTGTTAGTAGGAGGCAAGTGACTTCTTGAAGCCTGGAAAATGGAAGCTAGGATTCCGTTCAGTAAGACTACACAGGAAGTAAAGAACAGAATTGGATTCAGCTGCAGACAAGCATTTTTTCCTAGGTCAAGCCCCAGCTATCTTAGTTCTTCATCACTACATACCAATAAAGACTCGTTGACCAGATTCAACAAACTCTTCATCTTCTAGAACAAGAAGAACAAACACCCATGAAGGGGGGAAAAATATGGTGATAACTGAAGAGCTAGATAGCTAACTTCATTATCTCTGATTCCACATGGAAAAAAAAAAAAAGAAAAAAGGAAAAAAAAGAAAGAAAGAGACATACCATTTTAGTAAACAAATCAAGTGCTACGTGACATAAAATATTCAAATGACATCTTATATATCTACAAGAAAAAAATTAAAGCTTAGAAAGTCCTGGTATATTCTAAATAAGACCTGAAACTTGACATTGAAATACATACAGCACAGAACGAACTCCACATAATTTATTATTTCAGATGAAATGTAGTTGACAAGGATTCTTTAATTCTAACATTAAAATAATCAGCAATCAAATAGCTCAAAAATCTCTGAAAAAAAATTAGAATAACCATACAATTCAACTTCTGCCCAAAGGTGTGCCTGGAAAACATAACAAGCATCTACTCAAATCTTTATGGCAGAATAAAGACTTTTATTTATTTATTAAAATAGTCTTTGGATCAGGGATATCCCTGCCCCAGTGTTCCAGTCCAATCAGTTTCCTCCGTTTCTCTTTCATGGCACCATTCCCATGCCTTTTCTTATGATGGCTCAACCAGTCAGGTTATCCTTTCAAGTCTCTATCTGAATCTTTCAGAGCAATGTTTCTCCTACCAGAATCAAAAGTGTTGATCCATTCCCCAACAGCTGAATGCTCTAACACCTTTGAAACAATTTTATAAAGATGATTTGAAAACAAATAACTTAAAAATCACGGCAGCCGTGTTTAGACCTCCCTTAGCAAGGGACTTGTTTTCCCCTACTGACTCATCTGTCTATCTACAACCTGCGTATTTTACCCCCTTATTTAGGCCTTATTAAACCAGGAATGAGATAGGCAAAATGTTCTTGCTTTGGAACAGTGACTGCATTTTAAGATATGTCTACACTACATTCTCTTGCAAAGCGTGAAACGTATCATCTTTTAATACTAGTTACTTGCCTGTTCTTATAACCACCAAGCACCAAAACATAGCTAGATGCATCTTAGCTACTCTTCTTTCATATCTATACCCTCTTCACTACTTTTAACTGCTTAAAAGAGCTCTCTTCCTGATGTTCCTGTATGCACTAACAACAACTTGTGTTTGACTGTAAGATGAAACAACCTGACACAGAACTGCTCGATCGGCAAAAAGTTCAGTGTTGTTCAGCTAAGAGATGCTGGTATCATTTTTATCTTAATTTCTTTTGAGCTGCCATTCAGATTTTTCTGAGCATTTCTGCTTTATGTTCTGCAGTACAGATTGCAATATGGAATCCTACAACAAACTACATTTTAGCTATTGGGTATCGTAAGGGGCATATTGTTCCTGGTAACCCAATAAGCCACATAAGTGCTAATAGGTTACTGTTTAAATCTATAGACAATGGAGGGGGAGGGAAGTTAGTTACCTTCTTTAAGCTCCTCTGCGTGTTCAGGTAGAGACAGACATAAAACAATTAGTTTTGAGGAGACAGTCTGTATAGAACTAAACAGAAAAACAACCAGCATGGTCCAATATATTATAGTAGTTTCAGGTTTTAAAACCAAAATACGCCTGATGAAACATCACACACGAATACGCAGCTCCCAAAGAGAGACAGCTACAGCATCTAGGTCAGGACTGTATTTGCAGAATACATAACACAGAGGTTAAGCTACTTGTTAAGGTAGGGTGAAATGCACAGTAGGAGCAATATCTGAATTTTTATTCCTTCGCCCAAATACAATAGGGGTGACACAGCAGCAGGTAGTGAAAAGGATTGCAGGAGTAACTCTCAAATGAAGTTACCCCAGGTGTCCCAGCCTGAAAACAGGAGACTGCCTTGTAGACCTGCTGGTTCTGTTTTGCAGGCTTTTGGCACTGACAATCAGGCACCTTCGACAGGCAGAGATAATCCTGCTACCAAGTAGGAACTTTGGGAAGAAATAAAAAAAAAAAAAAAAAGTAGGAAATAAAGTGGAATGACATTTTCCCCATAAAATCAGCAATTATCTCAAACAAGTTTAGATATCTTGTAAGTTTTAATTTATTTTAGAAGACTGATTCTGCAGAACTCTAACTGTGCTGGAGATGCTTGGCTACGCCCTGAAGACAAACAGCATTATAGAACGAAACAAAACACTGATCAGCTGCATGTCTTACACATAATGAATTTGCTTTATAACAGTTTTTTGCTTCTTGAATGCCAATCACACACCCAGGCAAGACTCGGAAGAACCTTCCTGCTCTACCATCTCATCAGTTCCTCCAGGCACTGGGGCCCAGGCCCTGCACTGCAGCTCGGGAACCCAGTCACCCTTCCTGGCATGGGCGCAGTCCCTGCTGCCCCCGCTCGCCCTCGCCTTCCTCGGGAGGATCCGATAAACACATCTGTTGCTGACACGCAAGAGAAACACTCACGCTCTGTGGGGTAACAGGACAGAAACTTTACTACAAAGGCAATGAGGGAGCGAGAGAGTTAAGTCAACGTGATTTTACGGAACGGCTTTCCATGCCTGAACGTCATCTACTTTTTGTCATTTGTTTGTAAGCCACTTGCTTGTCTATGGACACCCTTCTGGCGCAAAGGATGATAGCAAGGAATGTGCAGTTAGGTCAGAGGAACTTACCGGACTCAAATGTTTCTTCATCTTTTTAGTAATCCAGATAGCAAAAAAAAAAAAAAAAAATTTTTTTTTCCTGCTGTGGGATTTTGGGATCAGAAAATAATTTTCTTATCAGTCTGTCTCATACACTCTCCCCACTACTTTTTACACCATGTGGTCAAAGTGCAGTTTGATTTAACTGTCCAGTCTCTTTCCATAGAGTCTTTTTTTTTCCTGGAAATCTCTTCAGAAACTGAAAATTCTTGGTCCTGATAGCAATACGTGCAAAAACAAAGCAAACTTGCACAGGAACCAGGAGATGCTGCGTTGTATATTCGTTTGTGTGGCTGCAAATTCAGAGCACTTGTGTGTGAGGCACACACCAACAGGAACTGAGATCCATCTCGGATCTGAGCCTCCGGCTAAAAGATGTGAGAAAAAGTACAAAAGGACAAGGGACTTTGGCCATTACAGATAAAGTCCAAAATGTGAATCTATCAGGTTTGATCTCATTTGGAGGAATATTCTTAAGTGTGACCATTCATTTCAGTGCAATACTTCACTATAACCAGTCATTCACAGCAGAGCTGCAAACTGTTGATAGCCATATTCTCATATTGTAGAAAATTTCCAGAGTATTAAATAATAATAATAATAAAATTCTACAACTAAGGTCACTAGGAGACTTACTACTACCTGCAAGCAACCAGAATAGCCTCAAATGAAGTCAGTTACCTGTTTCCACACACTTCTCATCGATCTGCATGTCATCCTCTGTAGAGAGGCACAAGAGAGAGGAAAAGAAACAAGTCACCTGAATGCACAAAATACTTGTTTTGGGAGGGGGAAAGCTTTACAGATCTTTTAAGTTTAATATCAGATGTAAGAAAAAAAGGCTTTAAAACTCGAATCAGCTCTAGACATTGAAGAATTTTACCACTGTACCACTAACTTACTGATGTTCTTTCTTCAGTGAGCAAACAGTTCATCTTAAACCAGTGCTCTGAAGGGCTGAGAGCCAAATACACCTAATTTGAACTCTCTTTTTGAAATAATAAAAGGTTTATCTTGGCTGTCACTCTATTCATCCTACAGATCTCTATCAAGTATTACCATGACAGAGCAGTTTTCAACTCCCTCCTCCCCTTTAGCTTTTGTAAATGTGCATCTGTAGTATGTTTCATTCAAGGAAAGGGTTTTATTTACTTGATATTGTTTTTAATAAGGAGAAAATAATGGGAGAGATTGATTCAGCTGGGCCCAGAGAGAGCTATTTTCCAAGTGCAAGGGTATGCAATCTGTCAATCCGGTTTAGTTTCAGTCCCAAATTCCTTCAATCCTAGGAATCTACCAGAAGTTATTGAGAGCTGCTCGGGTCAGCTGCTGGAGAGGGATGAGAACGAGGGGGGAAAAAAGCTGTCTCCCCCACCAAGAAACACATCCAAGTTCTCAGTGTCTTACCATACAGTATATAGCCAAAGTTACCACTTCAAGAAAACTTGAGGTGAACAAAAGACTTGGTTTCAACCACGCTAATCACAAAAAAGGCCAACAACTTGGCAAATACATGGAAAAGAAATCCAAACAAACTTATTTCTGTCTGCTCTTAAAAAAAGACTATAAAACCCATGTGCTATATTCTGCTAAGCAGATTCTAGGCACAGAAATGCAGTGTAGTCCCAACACCACCTCTTACCTTCTTCCACAGTGCTTACTGCTCACAGCATATCCATTGAAGCAGTTAAAATGCAAGAAAATAATGGTGAAAGAGAGCACTAGCTCTGGGAAACAAGCAGAGCAGTCTGTGTGAGAAGAATTCTCACAGGGAACTTAATCTGGGAGTTCTCCCAGGAACTTAATCTGGGAGTAATCAGCAACAGAAGAATAAATGTTATGTTAATATAAAGAGCAATTGAAAAAAGGCAAGGAAGGGAAAATCAGAAAAAAAAAATCTTCTCTGGGAAATAACTGCATGTGTATAGCAAGTTAAATTATAGTTGGCAAATATATAGAGCAAATGATTTTTTTTGATCATCACCACAAAAACTCAAAAGGCATCTTAAACCTCAAAGAGAAAAGCTGCATCTTTCTCCCACCAGTTTTGATGACACAAAAACATTCTAAAAATTATCAAGGCATCCAAAAAAAAGGGCATATCTTAAGAGCATTTTTTGAAGACTTACAGTGTGAAGTAGCACAATTTTAGTGAAATAAATGCTGTTACAGTGGCATCCTGAGTAACACTGGAGACAACAATCACCATCAGTTCTCCAAGTGCCACTACCACTATTTTCCATGAAAATACTTAGCATACTCCTGGGGTTATAATATGGCCCCAGGAACACTGTGTTTTAATTGAAAACCTGAATTGTATGAGCTTAGATTTCAGTATTCTTGGGAATGGAGACCCTTCCTCTCTATTTGATCATCCGAATAATTCTCACTCACATATGGATGACTTGAGGCAGAGGTGGGGCTGGAAAGGCTGAGACCACCAAAATTCGCGCTGCTTCCTGCACCAAAAGAAATTTTAGGCATTTAATAATGAAACAAGTCAGCTCTCAAGGCCCTTAGGCTCTGAGTTAGATTCACTGCTTACACCTAGCAATAAATTAGTGCTGAGCTGAACGAAGACGCCAAGAATGGAAACATTAGCAAAGTTTTAGCCCACTGAAGTGCTGAAGAAAATCCAGCATTCTGTTAGAACCATTTGAAGGCAGTTTCCACAGCAGCTCAGAAATATTTTGAGCTAACAGACGAAGTTCGTACATTTTCAGTTTTCACTATACAAACTACAGCTAGGTTTCTGCACAGTATAAATTACAGCTTTTACCTATGACTGCATGGCCTCGCACTGAGCATAACATACAGTTAGAAGATGAAACTGAGAAGTGTGCTGCAACAATTTAGTTGCTGTTTCTAAAAGCATTCTATCTAAAAAAAAAAAAACAGGTGTTTATGCAGCAAGTAAGCAAGAGATACTTGTTTTTCCTCAATTTTCTTTCCCCTCCCTCCTTTCTCTTAACCTGTCAACTCAGCTTGGACCGAAGAAATCACTTCTGCCTCACAGGATACCCTCAAAAACAGGTACAACTAAGAAGTTATACCGTACATATAGTATCCCACACTCTTCTTTCTATTCTATTTTAAATCACAACTGTATTAAACAGTCAAGGTCTTGAATTTCCACCCAACTTTCAGCTGTTCCTCTCCAACAGGTGCCTTAGCAGCCGGCATAGAGAGTAGGCAACTGCTGTCAACTTCTTAGACTCAAAGCTGAGACAATACAGGTGCTTTTAAAAGCCGGTTCTCTCATAGGAACTCTTAAGGAAACTTCTTTCCTTAAGAGGAAGAAGTCAGAAGACAGAAAGAAGAAAAGTGATTGTCACCTGCTCTGAATAATACTACCATATAACTGGTATAAATTTTAATACCAAAATTTGAGTGATTGTCATAGTTTTGGATTTGAAATCAGAAACACTAAGACTTCTTTACCTTTTAAGAAGATGATTTGAGGGTATAAGTCCAGCACAGGCACCAAGATCTGAAACTTTCCTGGCCTGCCACCAAAAAGCATCATTCTGGTCCACGATCTGGAGTATTTCACCTTTCTTAAAAGGCAAACCTGCATCAGCACATGGTATGGCAGGATCTTGCAAAGGCCAGTAGTCTGCCATTGCTCGCACATATAGCTGGTAAAGATACATAAGTGTAAGTGGAAGCTCTCTTTAGAAGACAAGATCAAGCCCCAAATCCTATCTACTCATTATGGAAAAAAATAAGAGTGTGAAGGCGGTGGGGAGGGAATTCAGTCTTTAGTCTATGGCTGACTCTAAAGATACCTTTATTATCTTAATATAACTATATTCCAGCTTATTATCTTCATTGCTTAAGCAACAGTGTATTCATGTCAGCTGAGAGGCAGCAGCGAAAGCAAGACAAGCTTTAAGGATTGCACTGAACATCTAAGCAGCAGTGAACTTCCAAATAAACTGCCCATCAGACGTTATTGATTAGCTGTGTGCAGTAGCAATCTGGAAGAAAAAAAATGAATCTTACCGTTGTTTGGTTAGTGACAGGCCGATCAGAAACAGGAATCAATTTGAACATAATTGTTCCCTCAGACAGGGCCTAAATGAAAGAAAAACAACAATAAACTATAACATAATTGGTACTCAACACAAATAACCAAGCACAAGCATAACACAGTATGGCTGTTTACTAAAATTTCAGTTTCCTATATTATAAAATAGATCTAACTTAAGCAGACTGATCCAGTATTTGACATTACTGTGTTTTTCCAAAAGAACATGGAGAAAAATTTCAAAATCTTGCCAAGTATTTCTAATTCAATGAAATCCACAGTGCATTATAAAGATATGTAATTGCTCCATTCATCCTGACCAAACCTTTCTACTGAAGTCTAATTTAAATTATCTGCAGATCTGGTAAGATGCAAAAAGGGAGGAAAATAATATTAAGTATTCAAAAATTAAGAGTCTTTATTTCTCATACCTAGAAATAAGAACAGCCGGGGAAATAATTTTTAGAAAGAATTGATAATAATCACATACAGCAATTCCTTACTGACTGTGACTAACTCTTCACAGTGAAGAACCATGAAAGACTGTGGGTAAAATGACAACTAAGTAACAGGGACAGTTTAATAGAGATTTCTTCATGAGAAAATGCAGCAGGCTTATGAATTCATTAATTTGCTTTAGTGCATTTTGTAAGGCAGGACTTGTATAGCGCCTTTCCACTACTTTCTTGTGGAAGACAAAGTGAGTGGAATGTCCCAGATAAACAAAGTATGAATTAATTAACACTTTCCACAACAGCTTAAGCTGGAAAGGCCCTGGTGAAGTTAATTTCTGTCCAGCACAGAGTTTAGATTCAATTCTTGTTTCATACATGTCTTCATTTTCTTAGACTTAAATATGAACAAGATTTACTCCCTTTTCATGTCAACTTCATCCATAGCAAAAAATTTTTGTTGTGGGGTGCAGGGGGGTGAGGGTGGGAGGAAAGAGGTGGGGAATGGGAAGGAAGGAGTATAAAAAGCAAACCCACTATTACTTCTAAAGGTACAAAGTAGAAAAAAAAAAATCCAATACCAGAATATTAATAACTTGCTCTGGCTCAAGTCCCTCAACAGGAACTCCATTGACTTCCACCAGTTTGTCTCCAGCGTACAGCAGCCCTAACAAGCATGAAAGCAGCAGCAGTTTTATCACAGCATGGACGATACTATGAGAGGAGGAGAGAGGAAGAATATCCACACCCAGCAATTATGTGATGCACCAAGAGTTGCACCACAGGTTTGGAAGTTGACTTTGAAAGCTCCGTAAATTAAGTGCAGAAAGTATTTCAGATGTAAGCTATACTGCCACTGGACAGGGCTATAAATTTCTGTGGGTCACAAGAATTTCATGCTTCAGGTTTGTTTTTCCTTCCTCCCTCATACAATACCTGTACAATGCATTAATGCCCTAAATGTAGCAGCAACACTTCAATACAGCTCCATTATCCAAAGCTATTTCTGAGTCCATTCCAGCTAAATCCATTATATTAATAAGCCATGAGATTTGGAGCCAGATCCCTAGAGACTCCTTATTTCTCAGGTGCAGTGGGAGGGATGAGAACTCATCTCTAGTCTTTACACACTCTTCACACTGTTTTTTAGTTTTGTTGGACAGCAACAACTGTCACATTTTCCTTCAACTTAAAGTATTAAACTAAAAACTTATTCAGCTATTGCATACCTACTGACATTTCTTCTATAGACAGAATCCAGGAAATGCTGAAAGAAGCTATACTGTAACTGTTCTGAGGATTTATTTTTAGTTATTTCACATTTCTCAGAGTGCATGGAACAACTCTGGGACAACAAAGTAGTAACATTTCCAAGGGAGCTCCTTGAAAATTGCTTAGCAACTAATACCAATGAAGCATTCAATAGAGAATGCCAAGAAGTATTCCAGTATATTGCTCAGAGACCACCCCTGACATACAGGATCACAGACTGCTGACATTTTCCATTTTTCCCTTAGGGAGTGAGCTACTAGTGCTCATACTACACCGCAGTTTTGGATATTACTGATCAGTCTCATGCCAGACTTGCCCAGGTGCTGGTGTCAAGAATACGTAATAAAAAAAGAAGAAAAATATGTTTGTAACTCAACTCACTCTCTAACATGGCACACTCAAATGAAAATTAATGAAACCGAAATCAAAAGTCACTGCAGCGTGTCACTATTCACACAGCGCTGTCCAACCACACATCTGCTCTATGAGGGAAGACTAATTATAGAAGTAAAACTATTATTTCAAGTATGTTATTTCAAATTTTTGTATTACCTTTGTTTCAAATGATACATACCACTTCTGTCTGCTAGTCCACCATGGATCACACGGGCAACTGTTATGTCACCTGTTATCTCATGGCGTTTAATGGTGGCACCCTGTCAAACAAAAACAAAGAAAAAATCCCCACTTTGATAACTGAAGAAACCCTTTAAGTTTCCTTTTGAGACACAAGGCTGATCATCTTCCCTGTGACAAAGGCATTAAAAGATATTGCTTTTTAAAAACTGCACAAGACAGCAATAATGCATCATTATCAGTGCTACTGACATTGTGCTGAGTCCTTCAACATCTCCAACTCCTATCATACTAAAATAACCTGAAGTGACTGTAACAAATCTTTGCCATCTCAAGTACTACACCCATCCTTTCCTACACCAGACTAGTTAAATGATACTATGTTTTCACCTTGTAAGGCCACGTGTTTTCTAAAGAATCTTTCGGGGCCCTCTTCTTTCCTTCCTTACTATTTTATCCAAAGGAATCACAATCATAGTTGCATTTTCATCTTCTGAGATTAAAAACACCTACCAAATGTTCAAAGCCTGACTCAGTAAGGCTACGAGAGCAACATGCTCTAGTTGTCCCTGCATTGAGTAAGGGCGTGGGACTGCATAACCTCAGGGATCCCTTCTAACCTTGGCCATCCTGTGATTCTCTGGCTCTACAAAAGCTGGATGAGGCAGCACGCAGGCTCTATGACATTCCTGGAATGAAACCTGTGTGCATGTGACATATTCAGTACTTGCACAAGTCTAAGTAACTTGTCAGACATCAGAAAGCTCCCTCACCAGAGGCTGCTTGTTCTTCACTAAGCAGACAATCCTCATCGCTTCCTCATTCTCAGGTATGTTGTCTGGCAGAGGTGGGAGAGTTGGTTCAAAATCTTTCTGGGCAACAGTATCGTGAGCAGTTAACAAGGCCTGTTACAAGCAAATAAACCCACAAGTAAAGATCATACAATAGAACAGTTTTTAAAAGGGACCAGTTAAGGAAACAGAGATTGGAAACTAAGTTCCTACATGGGCATAGGTCCCTGGTTCACACATTGACATTTTCTTTATTGTTCTTTCCACCTGGGAATTCGAAGTGCAAGACGAAATTCAAAGGACAGGTCCTCTCTCTGCTTCTGCTAGAAAACTTACAAAAGAAGAAACATCCCTATTTGGCACTCTAGTGTAAGAATGCAGGTTTTACAATAAAAAAAAAAAGTGTTGTTCTCACGTGTCACTATTCTGCCTTAGCTGCTCAAAATGTGTTTTAACTCTGCAAAAAGCTGCTCTCTCAAACATAACCTTTAAATAAAATGCAATCCACTCCAAGTATGTCAGATATACAGCCTACATCTGAATTCACAGCTAGATTATTAGTACATGACAAGAGGAAACTAAGCCTCTCCTAGCTCCATTGCCAATTCCTGCGAACGACTGGCCATCTGTTTCTATTCCTGCTGCAGACATCTCTTGAGAAAATTCTTTATTTCTTCAAGCAGGACTTGCCTTTAGGTGTGGAGATCTCAGGAGTCTCCTTAGCTCTTTGATCTCCCCAGACTGGGGGGCTTCACGCAGTAATTCCACCACCTAATAAGTGCAAGGGAGAAAGCATAGAGACTGGTTCTGCTAGACGATTATTTTAAACATAGCTTTATACTGAATTTGGAGGCATATGGCATGGTGAGACTTAAGCCTTCTCCCTTCCTGCCCCTGCCATTGAATAGATGTGTTTCATAGTGTGGACGTGTTCTAAATTAACACTTTCTCCTATTCTGCAAATGAGTTTCATCATTAACTTTCTCCACCTAGTTATTAACCCTTTCACTAATTCAGTAATTTAACAATTATTCGGCTATTATGATCAGACTGCTTTACAATATCCATAACACTGAACAACAGTGAAACGGGAAGAATAATATAAGAAAGAAAAATATCTTGGTTAAAGCAAGAAAAGTTATGTATTCGTTACATCAGTCAGGACTCATGTAGCCTAGTGCTAACAGCACTCTGAATTTCTCATCCCTCTCTGCATGTGAAAATAATTGTCAATTAGTCTGACAAACATCTGTGAAGAGAGGTTCCTTCAAGTTTATGTAGCATACTCATGTCAGGGAGACATAAATAAATACAAGGACATTCTTATCTGCAATTAAGCTGACTAATTTGGTGTTAACAAGTAAGCCAGTTGTGAACACATGATCTTACCTCACGATTCAACACACATGCCTGCACTGTGATCGGAACCGGTCTTTTTCCGAGGTAATTTTGGAGGCACTCGTAGATCTGTTGCGTACCATGATAGACAAGACATTATACAATGATGTTATGCAGTTGTTTTTAAATTTCCAATGAAAAGAGTTGATTACATTGGCAGTGGGCCAATAGTGTCCACTCTCCAACTTGTGGTTTGTTTTCTTCCCCTAAGTGCAGGTCCCATTAACAAAGTAAACTTAAAACAAAATATGTTGCTGTATTTAAAGGTGTGGGGGAGAGGCTTGTAGATATTCCTATTCAGTGGAAATGATTTTAAAAAAAAAAACTTTAAGGATTTTACAAAAAGATAGAGAAAAATAGAATTCTGAACTGCTGAAATAGCAGCAGAACTGCTGCTATTAGGCCCAATATTAAAATCATTAGCAGTTTGTGGAAATGTACACTTACTGTCCTAAGAAGGCAAAACGGGGAAGCTACCCCCTGGATGTTTTTGCTCCAAGAACTCTTTTCCTTCACAGCTAAAAACTACTTTACCTTTAGGAGAGCTTGCAGCCAAGGAGATTTGAGCAGGTCGTATAACATGCCGACGCCGTTGACGTCCTTTTTACAGAGCAAACTCAGTTCTTGCAGCACTAGAGTCAGAACATGAGATAAACCTGAGCCCAAGAAACAGAAAAGCGCAATATATTTCAGTGCCACTAGAAGATCGACTAAAGCTAACAGGTGACCCAGACCCTGAGAAAAACCACTTCAGTTTATGCTTTCAGGAAACACGTGCGGTTTCCTGTCGGCAATGCTTTAAAACGTCTCCTGCAGCCGACTCTCGCACGAGAGTTTTCTTGTGTTAATAATCAGCAGGATTAGGGCAATGCAAGTAGTTTCCCACTGAGCCAAGAGATACACATCCAGGGAATCTCCCAAGCAGCCTGGGTTCAAGCTCGCACCTCCTGTTGAGAGGCAACAGGTTCGAACATTTGCCTTGTTCACGTCGCTGGCTGCCGTTCTGCACGACCCCCTGGTTGGAGCGGAGGCTGCCTGTCCTCCTCCGCTCTCGAGTGCATCGGGCATGTTGCAGTATCACAAGAAACGCACATTCCCACCAAATGTATACAACAATGTTATGAGACACCCAGAACACCTCCCAGGAAGAGGGAAGAGTTTGTTCTTACTATCAGAAATGATACTTGTTCTATTAGGAACACTGAAATAAAAGCAAGGCACAAGGAGCTTTTATATTTATGTCACCCAACGCCAACACACCCAAAACATTTTTTAAAGTACAGCTTATCCAGCAGGCCCTAAAATAACTGAATCCCCTCTACTGCAGACTCAATGTCATCAGCTGCTATAATCCAGTCACTACAGTTAACCTGAACACGGTGTCTACTCTTTCCCTTTCACTTGCATCTCCCAAGCACATTTTCTATACCTGTCAATGGTTGCTATTTTCCTATGTCAGCTCTAGGCCTTTATATCAGTACTTATAGGTGCTCTTATCCCCTAGCTTAATTTCACTGAGCTCACTTTCTTTACACACTAGTTAATATCATTACTTCCTCGCAAAAGGGAGTTTTGCCTCAGTCATTAGGCACAATTATTGAGTATTCAAACTGATAGCCTGAAAATGCCACCCATTATCAGAGGAATAACTTATTTTCTGGGAAACTCAATGAACCCTAGTTTGCTCCAAATTAAACTCAAAAATTAAAAAACAAACAAAGAACCTCACATGCTTTCACAGGAACTTCCTGGTGTCAAATAAAACACTACCTTTGGTGGAGACACTTTAAGATCTTTTCCTTATTACTAGTTGCCTTTTTTTGAGGTACCTTGTACAAAATGATCCTTTCCAGCAATGCTATTCCTACAGCAAATAGGGCCAAAATAAGCTAAGACAACCCATACGGAAGCACAGACTTTCCCACTGCAGAGAATCGTTTCCTTAAACATTGCTGTTTAACTCTTGCAGTTAGTCAGTAACTTCCAGTGCAGTTGCTGAGATCTTTGATTTTTATAAGCCAGAAATAAACGCCAGGTATTCCATTCTGATCCTGCCCTAAACGGCACTTCTACTAAGCATCCAAGAATCATTCCTACTTTCTAGTAGCAATGCTTCTAAACACAGTCATCTCCGCCGTGACCACACCAAGAAATAATTATGTAGATAAAAGAATAAAGCTTGTTGCCACCAGCACTCCTTGATTGGAAAACCATATGCAAGAGTGTGAGTACCGTTATCTTGGCTGCAGACGGTTGGCACCTCCATCTTTTCCTTCATTCAAGGGGATTCGCTCACTTTTCCAAACACAGCACTCAGGCCAAGCGGATTTCACAGAGGTGGACGGCACCCTAGGGAGGAGAGGATATTCAGAGTGCAGTTCTGCCAGGTATTTCAGACCAATAACAAAGTAGAACAAAAAAAGAATGGGGGAGGGATGACAATCATAAATATTTGAAGTGAACAACAGGTTGCAGGAATAAATTAGGGACATGAACCACACTTGATATTCAACTGCTCACCAGCATCCCAAGGCAGACAGACCAACCTCAACTACAACAGGCTTTTTTATTTCTTTACAATATTTTCATTACTAACCCTTCTAAAGTAACAAGCTATTTCATACATCTGTTCCACAGCTTTTTAAGCACACTGCCACGGAAAGACAACATTTCTTTCAAGGACTTCAGTTTGTTTTGCACAAACATAGCCTGGGAAAAAGAATTATTCAATAACAATTTATGCCTAGATTCCCTTGTTACCGACACAGAATATTAAAATGAAAAGATTGAGAGTTTCTACTGGATTTTCATTGAGCATAATTTTGCAAAGAAGCAACCCCTGTTTCTACCACTATTTAAGCTTTCTGAAGGGTTTTTTTCCACAAAGTTTTATATTTTCCCTTTGCATTTCTCATAGTGAATAATGATAATAATAAAAAAAAAGTATCTCTGGTATCAATCTCTCTTGTGCATTTATAGTTGACTGACACTCTTCAGGGAGTAAATCAAAGAATTCATTTTGAAAATTTAAAATCTTCCTAAACCATCTTTCAATCCCAAAGGGAAAATTATACTACCTTAGGATTCATATTTTCTATTCGAAAACAGAGATTGTTCAAGAAGTAAAACAGGAAGCAAACACAGATTATTTAATCTATATTCAACTCCTTGCACAGGAGGAAATTTTGGGAGGCTTATTCATCTAACTTTCCTCTCAGACTTCTATGGCAACTATCACATTTGTAATGTTTTCCTAGTCTGAAAATAGAGTTTGCAATACAAGTTTCGAGATATTGTTAACGACTGACATTATTCTAAGATTACTCATGAAAAGTTAAATATTTAAACTGATCGGTAATTTATACTCTAAAACTGCTCTTGAACGAGTTTCCATACTAAATATTTGAGCATCTCGGACAAAACTGAACAGTGTGACTGTTGTGTACACAGTGAACGCCTTACCAGATTCTGTTAAATATAGAGCTTTAGCCTCTGGATTATTAAAGCAAAAAGGCAGCCATTTTACTCCAAATTTTTCTGTGGACAGGAAAAAAAAATTCAGAAGGTACGAGCAGTAGATGAATTATCTGCTTATAGAAGCAAGAGGCATTACTGTCACTTTTACTATACTTCTTAATGTCTGTTTTTAGAATATGCTTCCTCTCCTTTGTTGAATCATAACACTGTCATCAAAAGGCAGCTGAGATAAGGGAGAAATTCATAAATTATGAAATTATAGCTCAAACATTTCCTTGTTGGGTATCTCTAGTTCATCACGAGTTATCTCTACAGAATCCTCAATGAGGTGGGCTATTTTAATATTATTCTAACCCAAAGATGGCTTTTAAAAATGATTTCTTCTTTCAAAGAGTACCAAACATAGTTTGATCCTCTCTCAGAAAATAATACAACCTTTCTATTTCAGTGATAGATTATATTGCATCATCATGTTTCCATTGAAAACAACTGTTTTTTACATTTTCTGAATGTAAAATTAAGTCTTTCCACCACATCCCATGCTGCATGTTTTGAACAACTGTGCAAGTATTTCACCTTTTTTAATGTTCTGAGGTCTGTTCCTTTAAGGGTTTGCCTTCCTCTTTGTTAAGCTTAGCTGATCTGCCTAATGATGGATTTAACAAAGGAGGCCATATAGATCTAGTCACGAATCCTTGTTTAATGACTGAAGACATCAGGAGAAGTAGTGCAGAAATCCTTATTGTAGATTGATGGTAGAGACAAGGAGAGAGGCAGCCCTATGTTACGAAATACAATTCAAGACAGTGGAGCTCCTGTCCAGCTTCATTGAACATCATTCATAGTGAAACACAAATAAATCTAAGATTATGGAGCATCTTTGTAGCCTGGCTGATTCCTCCTCGTTTCTGGAAACAGAGTTTGTGGCTGCAAATTCAGCTGCAGAAGCATTTATTGAAAGCTGCTGTGCAATCTGCAAGTTATGTCCTAAAGTATCCCTATAATCCGCATTTGAGGAACCTAATTTCTTAACATCAATTCTAAAGCTCCTCTGTCTTTCATAACTATATTTTCTGCCATTTTTTTTTAAGAATTAAAGATAGACCTTATCAACATCTGTCACTACCATGTGTGGCAGCTGTTTGTCTTGTTTCTCTCTAAATAGTCCCCACGTCCCCAATAGTGCACTCCTGAACGGGGCACATCCAGGCACTTGGGATGTGCTAACAAAGAGCCAGCTCCCATTCTGGGTTTTATTCGGCATACTGAGAGCTCACATTTAAAAAATAAAAAATAAAAAAAATCACATCACATGCATCCTTTTCATGGAAAGAAAGGAATAATGAAAACAAAACAAAAAAAATTATTTTTGAAAATAAATAAATAAAAATCCTGTCAAAGTAGAAGGGCTCCTCAACTTGTTGACATGTATCTGCAGCTGAATGTATAATTTTGTAGAAGTTGGTGTGCTCAGATACAGCATATTCAACTTTTGTCTGTAAAGATACTCTGGCACTCAGAAGGCTCTCAAAGCATTTTCCTTACAAGAAATTCCAATTCAACAGTGTCATAAAACGCAAGCCGTATCAACTCTAGATCTTTTTCTACAATTTGTCCAATTCAGCTTTGCAGAACCAAACCATGTGCCCCTTTAAGCAGGGTGGGAGCCTGCAAACATGTACAGGGAAACACGCGAAAGCTAGAAATGTTTCTGGAAGTTTTGCAGTAGAGGTAGCCAAAAGAAAAGCTCGGAAAAATGCTGAACTTCAAAACAGATTTGAAGAATACTGAAACCATCTTTTTCCTCTTGATTATTGGAGTGAAATTTTTAAGACCTGTTCTGTAGAAATACTGCTGTCAAGCAAACGGGTATGTCACCATACTGGCAGTTACCATTGCCATTATTCTCTCACAAAACCCAGAAGTTTAATTGAAGAAGAAGAGAGAGAAGAAGAAAGATAGCGGAAAAACAGAAAAAAAAGAAAAGAAAATGAAGTTCTCTGTCCTACACTCTCTTGGAAATACCTTATACATAGTCATTTAGCTATCAGAAACTAGATTATATTTATGATTATTCTTAAGCAGAATAAATCTAAGAATGGAAAAAACACAAATAACAATAATCAAGTTACCATACAATTGAAGAAATAACTTTCTACAATTTTCTACTGAGCAGTCATTTCATTTTTAAGTATGTGGTTGAGAATCATTCTGCAAATAAAATCAGAAACATTTATGGACATGCTAAAAAACTCTTCCTGATGCTGTTGTCTTTTTAAGATACTTAACAGATTTCTTCCATGGAGCTGGGTAGCTCCTGGTAACATGACTGCTTCCACAGGGAACAGATGTGGGATTGAGCTCAATGTGTTTAGGAATGTTTTAAACACACTATTCTTGAACACTGACGTCAGGGAAGGGGAAAAAAAAAAAAAAAAAGGTCACTAAACCTGATGGTCAACATTTGGTTGCAGCCTCAGTTAGAGATACCAGAGATGGACTAGGGTCAGCAAACAAATAAATAAATTTCCACCCTTTGATATCTTTTAATTGTACAGGTTATGCTCACACTGACAGAGTCATTTAACATCAAAATCTGGCAAGTCTTAAAAAAATAAAAAAATAAAAAAGAACAAGCAATGCAGCTCACCTGATTGGTAAGAAGTGGTTGTCTCATATTTTCATATAACAAAAGGAAAGCAGCTTCTAACTGTGGAGCCTGGTTTCAACAGCTGTCACTGGCAATAAATGATGAACAAGTCATTCCTATAAAAGGGGAAGAAAAACCCCACCCTTCTGTACATTCCTGTAGAAAACAATCTACCAAACTGCACACCTGACAGGAAGGCACAGCATCTAAACAGGCAAAATTCCTACTGTGCCTTCAGTTCCCGTGACTTTTATCTATGCAAACTGTAAGACCACAGCTGCGGGCCTCCTCCTCCCAAGGATCCCATTAAATTAGATAGAAGTTCTTACTGAAAGGCTTACCTGGCTAATCCCCCAGGCAGTGCAAGGTCTTTCCCATTCACATTTATTAAACACAATCACAGCTGCTCATCTGACATTTCACTTTGCCTAGGACTGGGCCAGATAGTCCTGCTGAGTGTGCCAGGGTTTGTAGTGAAGAGGAATCCAGCCAGACATCAGTTATCCCAGATTTGGGCAATGAGACTTACTTTCTTCAATGGGAAGACGTGAAATTCCTTGAACTTATTTTCCTGACAGTCCACAGGGTCTGACTGATGCAAGCCTAGAGTTCCAAGGGAGCCTAAGGCTGCTCTCACACACATAAATACAGTTTTCAGAATCATCTTAAATGGGACAATTTTAGACTCTGTGAAACTTTTAAAGGAGACAAATGCCAGAGACTCTGACACTCATGACATTAACAGACACGTTCCCCCCGCCCCCCCACCAATTTTGTAAGCTTCTTTGGTTAAGATGTTTGATGAGGTTATCTGGCACTTTTAACTAGGCAGGCAATTCATATTATAAAATTTATCCCAACCTAGCAGCTGGGTATACCAGAGACTACAAATCAGCTTGAGGGCAGGGAACGCCCTGAGAAAGCTTTCATTGTAAAGAAGTCACGACAAAGCGGCATGCTGAGCGTGCAAACAATAAATTTAGCATCTTTCTAATGACGTGTCCTATTGAGGACTTCTGTTCTGTGTTAAATGAGCTTAATTAAGCTAGTCTCATGCCTGGACTCGATCAGTCTCCTCTTTCAGTCAGAGTGAAAGACAGCTTGCCTTTGTACATTGACCTGCAAGTCTTTTAATTAAAAAAAGCAGCCCTAAACATAGCAGGAGTAACTTAGCACATATTTTAAGCAAAGGATGAGATCTGCCCTTTTGAAACCATACATCCTCAGCCTGGCCTAAGAGCCACTTAAGGCAAGTCTGAGTTGACACAGGTTAAAAACATCGTCTTGCATTGATGTAAGTCACTGTGTGAACTTAAAACAACACACCTTTATTTGCTGCTAATGTACAAAATATGCTATTGCCATTTGCTAACAGATGTGTTCAGCTGTATGATTCATCCTCCCTCTCACTAAAACGCATTCCTACGGCTGCCCTGGGGGTCCCAATATCTTGTTTGCATGGGGATAATGCCTCTTGCATGTTGCTCCCCAAAAGAACAACCTGCAGAAGAGAATACGTGCACGGGCCCCATCGGAGCAGTGAAGCTGCAGCATTACTGACTTATCCTTCATTTTCTTCTGGCAGCTGTTTACGGCCCACAGCTGCTTTCCCAAAAGCAAAACTGATAATGTTAGCCACATAGTTGATTGGGAAACCACTGTATCAGTCACCTATCTTTCTTCTATTTATCCTTTACCATACAAGAGCAATTACTTCCACAAATAGTTTCTAACAAGAAAATGCATCTAGCTTTAGCAAAAAGAGTCGATAATGCACAGAATGTGGCATCTAAGAGTACTTTGTGAAGATGAGGAGTAAGGAAGGACATTCTCCTTTTAGATCCTACCCCCCATCCACACGCATCTCTAGTACTTAGCTAACGGGAATTAAACAGACAACATGAATTTAATCAGGGTTGCTGTAACTACGAGAAGGAACAGATAGACGGTGGAAAACATGCCTAAAGGAGTACAACGGTTTCACAACAGTGCACATTGTCTTACCCGCAAATCCCGCAGAATACACCATGTTCAGTTCATGAATTTCCAGTGGGAAGGAATATTTGCAGGATCTGAGCAGAGTAAGTAACCTCACTGCCCTAGCTAATCTATGGACATCTCCTCCTTTCTAATCCGCAGAAACCTAACCTTAGAACTACTCATTACCAGGGGGAAGAGAATAAATCCCCTTAACCCTTTTCTTGCTTAAAAAGCCTATTTTAAATTGTCTCTCACCTAAGCAGCTTGTTATTCTCGAGAACTTTCCCTGTCATAAAGACACTTAGCTCTTAGGGTTTCTGTTCAGTTACCAAGTCTGCAATTAGACTGTAACCTTGATCTTCTGTTGCTGGTTACAGAATTTCTGCTACAAGGCAAGACATTCCTGGCTTTCAGTTTTAGAGCGGGGAGTGGAAGAATGGGTTTTTGGTAAAGTAAGAGAGATAGAAGTCCTGCAGGTTAACTCACCTCTTGGCTAGCTACAGAAACACACGATCAAAGTTGCCTGGCACTGATTTCCAAATGCAACACAGCCCACACACGGGTTGTAAAGTGGAATCTGTGTCAGAAGCACGTGTAATCCTCGGATTCTCTTCAGCTAATAAATCAGCTATATAGCAGAAAGACTGCAAGAATAATCCAACCCTGGCAGTCAGTTTCCATTAATCACCATATATTATATGACTGCTTTTTATAAGAGGGTGTGTATATATATATATGAAAAGGTAGATTCGTTTTGTTTTTTTAGTTCCCAGTTTTGTATCATTCAACCTTAAGTTAAATAAATATATTTTTAAGATAAAGTTTTAAAATGCAGAATTTCCTAAGTGACAGTATCCATACAGCGGAGTGTTTACATGAGGCATAAATTTAGAATTTTGGAAAATATCTGCTAAAAATGCCACACTTCATAAACTGACACAATACATATGGCAGTCACCATTCAAGTTTCTAAGTATAAGCTAGTAACTGTCAATAAAAACACTGGCTTTAAGGATCGTAACTGAAACACAGAAACAAAAGAATCCCAAACGAGGTTTGAGTAAACAAACCTAATATTAATTTATCATCATAGCAAGAAGAAAAAAATAGTGTTCCAAGTAGATAAATCATTTCCAAACTGGCATCCACCATGGTAAATGGCTCACACACATGCCCTCACTATGCTTCATCCTCTCCCTCTAGAGGAGGAAAAAGGAAAATCTTCTCTGCACTCACTCCTTCACGGTGATCAAGAACTAATAATCATACATACAAAAAAATAAGAGGTTCGGAGAACTGCAGATTCAACGAGAGGAGGTTTTGTTTCTAATGCTATACAAAGCAGCAATAACTGGCTTGGTACCTATTTTAAGGAATCAGTACTGAATTCACAAACCTAAAGCAGCATTCCACACTGACCTGTTTGATGCAACCTTGTGTGCCATAAAGCACCAACAGTATCAAGAAATGATGATGTTACTGTCTTCAATGCACGCTACATATTCTGCTTCAATCTCTTTTTCGAGGGTTAACGGGGGGTTTTAAGCTCCCGGGTAAACAGCTGCCTGGCAGAATGTGCCTCTTGCTCCCCTCCAGATACAGGGCAAAACCTGTAAGCAGTGCTATGCTCCCTCAGGCTTCATCATCTGAAACTTCCTTGCTGCAGTATTCCCGTTGGCATTCTCCTGGATACAAAAACAGTATTAGAAACAAGGCAGGTGGCCACAGAATGCTCTGTTTAGCTACTGTGTATAATTTTCATGCTGCACACACATTTTGACTTACTGCACTATTTATTTGGACTTTTCCCTACTTATATATTTTTCCTTTAGTCCCTCAAGGTCTGGGTGTTAGTCTTCCAAAACAAAAGCAAACTCATTTTTTTAATAAGTAAAACTGAAAACAAAGATCTCAAAGCCTTTCTTCAGCATCCTGTTTAAGGATTAGGCAAATACCTTCAAGTATCCATTATTCTTATATTTGCAAAGAAAACATAATAATGAAAAACTGCAACTGTTCACAACAACCTATCTGCTCAACTGGCTACATATATTTAAGAGGAATATTCACAGCAAAAAAAAAAAAAAAAAAAAAAAAAAAAAAACAGTGTGAGCTTCTGTTAAAAATCAACTTCTATCACTATTTTCAAGAAGAGTTTAATCTTCTCTTTTCAGGAAAAGATATTTCCTTTCAACCAGGAATAGTTTCCAAACAGAACCAAAGCTGGTACAGTCCCCCTGTAGTATTACTATACTTTTCCTGCTTTATTTGCATTAAAAAAAATACGTAATGGTCTGATATGACAGCTATCTTTCATGCAAGAGCTTTAACCAAACGTGTTCTGCACACAATGAAACATTTATAATCTTGCCAGAATTGCTTTGTCGTCTTCTCTAATAAAATGAAAAATAATCTCAGAAGGAGCTTTTTTTTATTTTATTATGAAAATTGCTACATTACAGTCACTGTTCCCAACAGTATTTATACTTTCTTTTTTAAACAATTTAAGTGCCAATACACAAGCCATGATATTTTTTCAAAATATGATTAGCATTATCTATGGTAATTTGAGATAAACTTAAGCCATTATAACATTCCATAATCAATATTCCCCCAGCCTTTTGTTGTTTCAGCCATGGTATAGAACAGCACCTACAATATCCAAGTTATCCACTAGTGTTATTGATATAAATAAACTGAACCATAAACCACAGAGGAACACACACACATACACAAAAATCCCCCACTGAAATTACTTGCTCTCTGTATCTTCAAAAGATGCAATGAGGTGGGCATTTTTCTTTTTGACATGGAAATAATCAGCAAGTTATCTGTACAATCAAGAGTCTCAAACTTAAGACATTGCCAGCATCAGTTTGCTGAAAAGCACGTTCCCGTTTTCCTATCGCATGGGTCCTCCCTCTTCTGAGAAAAGTGTTTATTCTTGGATCTCAGGGTAACAGAATTGAATGCTCCAAAGATTAAGTATTTAATTTAGTGCCAAAATATGAACTAGTCAGTGCCTTTTGTGTTTTTTTTTTTTTCTCATAAACAGAAAGTAGTGACTACATACTTACAATTCTAATAAATAGGGAAGTCTGCAACAGTGCAATTATTTCCATAATAGCACGTAATAACACTGCTTTCTGCAGTTCTGCTCAACAGAAGGTGCCTCAAAACCTTTACAGCAAAACACATTATAGGCTACCCATTATAAATACTAGCTTATTTTTTTACCTTTTTTTTTTTTTTTTAAACAAACATATATAGTAAGAGCTGAATTCAGGAAGACCGAATGATTCTGTGGTGCAATTAATTTTCTTTAAATATTCCTGTTGACAAACCAGGAATAATAAAAAACAAACCCACTATTTAGAAATTACATGGCCCAGATTTTCCACAAGTACTCTATGCAGATGCCATGTCTTTTTGAAGTACCGTTAATTTAAAAGGAATAAATAATTTTTCTTTCACAGTAGGAAGAAATTTCATCTTGGAAATCGCTTGGCAAACCAAACTCCATTACCGCTATCTTCATCACCGCTTCATAACTAGCTTCCAGCTGCAATTTTCCAATCTTAAATTCAAAGTTCAGAAGTAAAAACAGAGTATGTTCATGTACAACAGAACACCTGTAGCTTCAGAGTATTTTCATGTTTTCAGTGCCATTTCAGGGAAGGAAGTGAGTACTAATGAAGTTCCTCTCAGCAGATTATTCCACAGAGCCAGGTTATAAATGATGGTGGTCTAAGTAAGTTTTTCGTGTTGAATCTGGTAGTAACATGCCTGAATTAAAACAGAATTCAGCTTAGCACACATGTCAGCTTTAAGGAAGCTGATAAAGCACTACACAAATAGGCTGAGCTTTTTTTCTGCCCAAGAGAGAGCTAGGCTTTCTGCAAGCAGTGATGATACAAGCAACATTGCAACACCTGAGACTCTTCAAATACGTAAACAAAAGGAACAAAAAGGCAAGAGGAGCTTTCAATTACAAAGAATGCCCAGCTCTCCATGAAGTGAGATAGCCCCGTTGGGAGCTACGGTGGTTCCCAACTTTGACAAGATGCACATTTTCTTGCTCACAAGTCATTCTTTACCATTTCATAGAAGGATTTAAAAATGAAAATATTTTCCTCACAGAACAAAGAAACATGGATTAACCTAAAAGTTTCAAAAGAACCCGATACTAAAAAGACATTTATGCGGATAAATACTGCAACCATAATTTTCACAGCTGACCTGTTGCTGATAGCTATTCATTCCTCAATGCCACTTCCATACGGCTTGGGTTAGTAACAGCCAGAAACTTAATATAGGTATTTCAGGAAAAAATTGTACTCTCACAAAGTAAGATTCAGCTTTTACTAAATAAACAGATTCTTTGAGAAAGTTCAATTAACTCAAAATTTCCCTTCTTAATAGCATCATAAAAATAAGAGGTGGGGAAAGGTCACTCCCTTTTCCCATATGTAGAAAAACTTAAGATACTAACTAGAATATACAGATTTATAAAGGAATTTGGGTTTCTTTTGGCAAAATTGAGCTCTTTCTTGATGCATCTTGATGTCATGTTGGACAAGCATCATTAGGACAGTTATCTCAAGAGAAGTATTTCATTCCAATTTTTATAAAAGGAGTAAGGTGGAGTAAGGGGAAAGACAAGTGAGCACAGCAGTCAACAGACACTAGCAGTCACCTTTAAGCATATTCACATATTGCATCATTTTATTAGCAGTTGGCGTACGTATTAGGCTAAGCTCTAAATTAAGCTTTTTTGCCCATAATAACTAAAAAACATTTACTAAAAATGTCAAGAAAGTTTTAACCTAATGTTTGCGTAACTGTCCTAGGCTGATCATTACTGCCTTAAGGTGATGAATTCTCAAAGAGCGTTCTTAAGAGCCCTGAATAATTCTCATACCTTCAGTGTAGTGAACATGATGCCTTGTTCCCCATGCTGAAGATAAGGATCCATCAGGTCTTCAATTAAATGTACTTCAGACCCCAAATTCCTTATCCTGTCACATGACGGAAAGAATAGGTTGAAAAAAGACACCACTAACATGTCTTTTTTGTTTGTGCTCTGCAAGATCCATGCTTTGAGGTTACAGACGTTTCAGTTTTAACTCTTTATATTCAGTCCAAAGCAAACAACCAAAAAGAAAAATTTACGGAGTTACAAAAAGCTACAAGTTAGTCTTACAATGAGAAGCAGAAAAGCTTAATATAAGCATAAGTACCCAAACTGCTTCTGTCCAACTTGGGTATGATGCTCCTCTGAACGCCTACCTGGCTCGTAGCACCACATAGAGAAAAACGGGAAATAAGTCATCCATAGACCACAGAAAGTCTTCCTGAAGAGTCTCAAGTACATTCTGAGAGATTTCTTCAAAAGTTTGTTGGATCACCTTCAATTTGTCAGCTGGGGTAAAGGTAGTACTAAAATAGCCATAAAAAAAGAGAGAAAGAAAAAAAAAAAAAATCATATGCACATTTGATTAGATATCCTCTCACTTTTAATTCTAAATGGTGTCCTCAAACTGTCCCACTGATGAGGCTACACTTGTTTTCTCATTGAGAGAATTTGCTGTCATTTCTGGTAGGAACTCAAACTTTTAGCCGACCTCTCTTATCAAAATGAGTGAGGAAAGAGAAAAGACAAGCCAAATAAATTAAATAACTGCAGCTGTAGTAGGAGCAGGAGAAAAAAAAAAAAAGACAAAACTCAGAAGATTACCTGATTTGCTGTAAACATTCAACTGCAGAGGCAAAGCAAGCATCTTTTGTAGTTGGTGATACCTATGTAATCAAGAGAAGTTTTATCATTCAGGCTTAGCAACTTTTCAAAGATAACACAAAATAAAAAGCCCCAAAATCCAAAGACTAAACAAAGACAGGAAAAAAAAAAAAAAAAATACAGCTACTGTTGCACTGGCATAAGTGTGGCATAAGAGAATCCTCTCCCTCCACACACACATATCCCCCAATTTCTAGTGCATCTATAAATTAAAAAACACTCATAAAACCTGCCTATTTACAATTTGTAAGAGTTTTATTTAAAATTCAGAAGATGCTGCACTGAATAGTCATATTCAGTAGCTATTGAAGTCATTTATGTTTTTAGATACCTTCCAAGTGAAGGAAGGTGGAGAACCGCTTGTACCTAGAGAAGCCAATACTCAGCACAGACTTGGGTCTGGGGTAGAGAGAAAAGAACTGATACAAATGTTGGCTCTTACCAGGCAACTGAGCCTAAGTCTTTCTGGATGGGGGAAGGAGAGAATGGAAGGACGGATAGATGCAAGAAGACCAAGACACAAAAAGGTTGAAATTATACAGGGAAGAGAAGCAGACAACTAGAGAAATTTCTGCTACAGAAATTCTGTTCAGTTGAAGGATGACCCAGCAAAGAGGGTAAATGGATGTGCAGAACATGCCATTCTGCATATTTCAGAGAAGTCACACGCCACATAGGACTTGACTGTGGAAGGTCTCAAGCCCTTCCTTTTGCCCAAGCCAAAGTTATAAATAGATAACAGGAAATCTGAAGAGAATCTAAATGTCCATTAAAAAAATGAAAAGCTCAAATAAAAAAAAGCATTCAACATAGCAGACATCATCTAAATTATATAGGAAAAACTGTTAATAGGTATGATTACTAAATCATTATTACTGAAGCATAGACCATTGTTCAGCTGCTTTCAGCATGATGATGAGAAAGAATAAAAACAATACAATTTGCTTAATCATGAGGTGTGCCATGGTACAAATCTCCTGATCAAACTTGATGAAATTACTAGACTATTATTAGACTAGTCTAATAAACTAGATTACTAGAATTGCATTCAGAATAAGCCAAGCCAAAAAGCTAGAACGACAGTTATTGTAAGAGAAAACTAGTATAGTTTTTAAGTAGCAGAAAAAAATGCAAGGAAGCAGACAGCATCTCTTCAGCACCAAGGCTGCTCAAAAAGTTCCCGTATTCTTCATGCTTTCAAGCTTCTGAAAAGAAGCACTGGGTAAAGCACACTCTAAGTCAAGGTCCAATGAACTTACCTTCCTAATCTCTCCAAGGATGGATACAGTTCCTGGCCAAAATTTCCTGCGAGAAACCCAACATTTGTATTGAGAGAACAGAGGTTATACTATTCATAAAAGCCTTATTCATTTTATAAAATTAACTGATCATCAAGTTTGCGAAGATAGAACAACCTTTACCATAGAATCTACTCTATCTAGCACAAATAGCTAAAAGAGAGCATAAATCAGCAATGTCTCCCTAAGGTTCTGTAGTGATATTGATTTAAACCACATTAATACTTTAATTAGTATGAAGTCTGGATGTATTTTAATTATCTAAGCATCCTTATCAAAAGATCAAAGTTTCATTTTTAGACATGCTTTTTATATTTATGTGCTATAATCTTTTTCTAACTTCTGCTTTATTGTCAAAACATACTCACGCCTGCACCCCCAGAAAACTCAGAAGAGCTGTATCAGTTTGTTTGTTTAGACGTAAAACACATTCCCAGTAAACATCTTCCTCGCGCTCATTGTCTAGAGCATATAGCATAAACAGAGGTGGGTAGAGTCGGGGCAATAATACAGGGAGCAGCAGGCCAAAACTGGTTACAACGTAGCTGTAAAAAGATGGAAATTAAGAAAACCCTTAACCATTTACACAAGCAAAACTGAGGTCAACAATGGGAAGACATCTTAAATTTGAGTACGTTCTATGAGCAAAAAGAATAGTAAACACAAAAAAAATCAAGTATTATCTGTGTTAAGACATACATAGGAGTAACAACTTCTATAGATACAGTCTAGATAGGTTTTGAAATGGAGCATTGGTTTTTTTGGATCAGTATAACATAAAAAGTACATACTCTACTGAAGTGTAATTTTTACCTGTATCTTCAAAGTAATCAAGGGTGGACATTTAGCCTTCACTCTGAGACACTCTACTGAGACCTGAACTTTACTGAGAGCATAAACCAGAGAATAGACTAAAACCCAGTAAGTTACCTAACCTGTCAATCAGAAGCCACTTGGCACAAAGCTGCCACATTAAGGGATAAAGTTGAACTCACCGTCCCTACTAGAAAGCTACAAACCCTTGACAAGCAATTTTTCCCTCTGTTTACCCTGGTTCAGGAGATTCTGATCTGGAATCAGATTTCCCACTGCAGAAGGATCGCCTTCTCTTTGTCTCTGTTCCCAAAAATGGAATTGTGCTACCCTCTTCTGGCAGATCAGGAAACAAGAACCTAGATGGTAACACAAAGGATAACACAATTTCAAGTTTCCACACATCACTGCAATTCAGAAGGCAGGATTGAACTGGAGATAAAAGTCTGCAGAAATAACATATCATGGAATAAGACATTATAGACAATAGATGTACAAAACAATCTACTTGGGATGAAACTTATAAAGGCAATCCTCTCCAATGTCAAAGATGCATTTTCTACCCTGACATCACTTTCCTCTGGACAAGGCTTCTGGCGGCTGCTAATTAGGATCCTGCCAATAAGAAAGCACAAATATGAAATGAAAGCAGCAATTGCCCTCAAGATTTTAAGCAATCACTTCCTATTAACATGGATGACACAAAGAACTCTGAATCCCTGTCTGCGCTATTCTTCTATGCCCTTTGAATATTGTGTTTACACAACAGATAAATCCAGACATGCTCAGCTGGAAATCCACATTCAAGATGAGCTCCCTATAGCAGTTTTATTTTGTAGTATTACACAGTATGCGATTCCCTGCAGTGAAGATTTTAATAGTTTTTCTATTTTGACAGAGAATGCTCAAGAGTGCTTAAAAAGGCTAAAGAAGTGTAATTAACTCCCAAACAGAGGGAAGATTCTGGCACATCTGGCCTACACAAACACAAGGAGTTTCAGTGAGTCGGATATCTTCAATGAGTATTATTACCTAACCAATTGAAAGATGCGTTTGAGGTAGGACTTTATTTCTCTTACAGCCTCCTGCAGTAACCGTCGATTAGCTCCTACTCCAACATAGGTCATTCTGTAGACAGCTACTAGTGTCTCCACCAGTTTCCCCAAAGGATGAAGGGGGGTATCACAAGCCTGAGGTGAAAGATATTCATTGGTCAGTCAGGGCAATATCAGGCAAGTGAAAGAAAAAAAAAAAAAGACAGATCGGAAGTCCAACAACAGATATGAAAGCAATTTGTTACAATACATGATAAAAATCAGTTAATTTTATGAAATTGCTGATTTAGATAATGAAAAACTGAAGAACATATGTAAGCACTATAAGAACCTGTGCTACTATTTGGACATGTCATCTGTCCAGTTTTATTACAAGATAAAATGCAATAATCAGCAAGTACTTCAAAATGCTTTTGCTTTGCTGGGATCACATGCATGAGAAACAAAACAGTAACTAAGCTAAAATTTGTAGTAAGGAAATATCCATTAAGTACATAATGATTTTAGCTCTACAGAGAGCCCAGCTTTACTTATGAATTGATAAATTTAAGGAATCAGGAAGCAAAGAAGTCACCTAGCTTTGACTATAAATATGAAATCTGGAAGGGATTTAAAAAAGCTGTTACACAAGCATAACAACTCTGAGCTCAACATCATGTCTTACCAACAAGCTATGTGAGCATAATCACAATACCTTTATCAAATATTTTTTGATATTTTCATATTTTTCCAGGGTGAAGGCGCCAATGTGTTGTGGAATGAACTCCAAACTTTCCAGTGTCTGAGTATGTGAACGACTCAATAATTCTGGGCTGCAGTTATACAAATCACAAGGACATTGTACATGTTATTTATCAGACACAGTAGGAACAAATGTGAAGATAATTATAACAGCTGCCTCAAGAAAGTTAAGAGCCTTAAAGGAAAAACAATACCTAGGGAGGAAAAACACACAGGACAAAAGAACGAAAACACACACACACACACACACACACACTTATTCTCTTAAACTTTTCAGTTCTGATATAGCTCTTCAGTCTGAACTTCTTAACTCCTCCCACATCTGTTGCAGAAGAGTTCTTCATCATTATTTCAGCAAAACAGAAGCTGAAACATTGTGGAAATCCACAGACTCATTCAGCTCAAAATCTCAACCTTTACAGTAGAGTCACGAACATGCAAAACATTATGCCCACCATAAAAGACATGTAGGAACCATCAGGATCTTGTGACCATCCATTTCCTGGCAGTCAGCAGATTCAAAGCCGCATTATGATTTTTACTGTGGACTTCTTGTTATTAAAAGCTGACTTTCTGCATTAATCCCCTGATCTTGCCTACTCTTCTTCAAAAGCAGATTTCCCTTAATTTGAATGGCCAGGTCTGCTGAATGGATCTCTCCTGCAACATCCTGAGCAGGACTTCTGTATCGCTTTTTTTTTGGTCAAAGGCTTTCAAATCTCACAGCAAACTTCCTTTTCTAATGAACCTTTTTTTCCCCACCATTTAAGCTTTCAGCAATACAATCTTTACCTTCCTAGTTTCTTTCCAAATTCTCCAACATCCTGTGCCATCCAGTAACCTTCATTACACTACATTTTAATGATGCAGTTTGAATATTCCCTTACTAGAAAGCTGGACACAGAAGCACGCTTAAAGAAAAAAATTTCTAGGAATAAGCCCCCATTCATACTCGCTACTTAACATTTAGCATTGATTATAACAACTAATCCCAATCTTCACCTTGGTGACCATGTTCTCTAAGAACCCACCTGTCTTTGTGCTGCCGTCGGTTGGTGGTCAGGGCCACGGCAATGTTGTCCCAAGCCTTCCATCTGTCTCCCTGGCCAGGGCTCTCGCAGCCCAGCTGATTCCAACAGTCCTCAAATACAGCCTTCCACTTCTCATCAGGGGGCACAGACAAAATCCCGAGCTTCCGCCTAATAAAAAACACCAGTTACTCCTTCAAATCAAACAGTCTGGCACAACACGTTCAGCTGTGAAAGCTACCCATGTCTAGTGCCAGTCTAATACTTCACAATGAATAGCATTAGTTATGTTTATCACTAAAAATGAATCTAAACACTAACGAATGGCTTGATTTTCAACACCCTTTAAGGACTTATAAACCTTTAGGACAAGGCTTATAATTATTTCTTCTTTTCTTGCCAAGGAATATCCTCAAAATATGCATTTATCCATGTACCAGATTATAATGCTACAAGATGCTTCCATTATATGGCAACAACTGTAAGTCTTATTATATTAGACAAGGCAATCTGACTCTCTTGTAGCCTTCCAGGAAACAGCTCTTAACAGGTAAAGCACTGCTTTGAATTCCAAGAAAACAGGCCATTCTGTCGTTGACAGGGCTTACGTTCATCATGGCTATTCATTCAGATGGCGTAGGCCATATTCATATAAGGACACTGCACAAAAATGTCCAAAAAATTCCACTATCCTGGAATCTGCAAGCAGCACAGCTACACTGATAAACAGCAAGAAAGGATTATATGGCTTCTGAACGTACAAGGATATCCACAGATATTGCTGCATCGTATCATAAGAGAGTTGGTAAAGAGCAAAATCAGCCTGGGCATCTTTGCCCTGAGAGCTAGCGCTCAAGGTAAAGATCCTCTACGGTCAAAAAGAAGATAAGAACTGCTGGTCTCCACATATACTGGGCATATCACAAAATCCAGGGCTTCAAAGCATTTTTACAAAGCAAATAGGTGCCACCAAGACCTAACAGTTCTATCCAGATTTAGACTTAAATCAAGTGTCACAGAAATCATGAGACCTTTCATTAATATTTTTAACATTATTTGAAATGAGAGCTAGTAACACTGAATTCTCCATGATCCCAGTTTTATACAGCCAGAAAAAGCAGGGAATGACCCTTTCCACAAATTATATATGAGGTTTTCACCTTCAAGGGAGTCTGAAAAAGGTGCCTGAAACCTTTATTTCACAAGCAATCTTAACAAATATGTACATACATTTATTCATAGACTCCCTACTGGGGTAAAAAACAGACAGCTGCTAAGGTTGCAAGTGTTCAGTTCAGCAGGGAGGCCTGCTTAACACTGTATCCCGTTGTAGATGTCAGTATTGTCAAAAGAAATCACCAGCAAATACTTCAGGAAGCACACTGAGAAATAAGCTAGGTATAAACATAAGAGGGTGTTCGCCGTTTTATTTTCTCAGAAATTTAAGAGTAAGCTTTAAAGGTCTTTTGAAGACCAGAACTACCAAATACTAGACTTTCACCCACAGCTGTTTAAGATTGAACTTCTATTTTCCTTTATCCAAAGATATCTTAATTAAGACTTAAATGAAACAAATATAGCTTTCAGAGATAACTAAGTAAACTGACCCAAAACATCTTCTGTTCAGTACAAATAATTTTATGGATGCTTTCTAAAACTCTCTTCCATGGTGTTAAAAACACTCTTCCTTACTTATTCACTGTTTGAAACCGGTGTACTAAACAGCTAGTTCTATTCCCTACTGGTGTTATTACATGACTATTATACGAATAGCTGCTATCAACAGAATAATTAATGGAAGACAGAGGTTTGCAATGACCTTAACTACTCAAATGTAGCTCAATCTTTCTCTCAACCTCAAAAGTCATTAGCACCTACAAACAAGTTCTAACGGTCAGTTTATTTAAATAAAAATCTGAGACTGCTACAGGACAGCAGCAGCACCTCAATTATCCTACAATTTTATGCTGTGCTATTTATCCATTTGAGGATAAATTAATGCTGGAACAGCTATGAAGAACTGATTTTTATTTTTTAAATTTTACTTCAAGGGGAGGAAAGATGCATGAAAAAGGAACTCGATGTTTTCAGAATCTCACTGATTCTGCGGCAAAATTACTTCTAACTGTTCTTTGAAAGAGATCAGTAGGTATGTTCAGAGATGAGGAACCACACCAGAAATTGTTTAAATTCACAACTCACAAGGCTTTGGGTTTGTCCTTCTCACTCTCATATAAGCTAGGTTTGAAGTAGGTTCCAGTGATTTTTATTCCAGATCCCCATTCTCCACTGAAGAGACCTTCAATATAATCTCCGTTTGGCAAAGTCAGTGTTCCCTTGGGAGAAGATGATAAAAATTTTAAATCCACTGGGAACAAAATTAAAAAGAGAGCAAGGGCTTGTTTATAGTAACAGATATAATTGTGATGCCAACCTTTCCACTCAGAGTCCAGTTATCCGCAAATTCCCCTTCATAGACTGTATCATCCTCAGAAAGCAGAATTCCAGTCCCCTACAGAGAAGAAAAAAAAAAAAAAAAAGCATATATATTAACAACACTAAAAGTAGCAGTTACAGTGAAAAAATACCACACTGTAGATCTAAAGATACACTGAAATACCTGTTACTATTTCTCAGCAATTTTTTAAAGCAACTTCTGCAGTAGTCCTAATAAAACAGCAAATATCTTATAAAGATGGTTTAAAGAAATAGGACAATAGAAAGTTAAAATGTTCACAGGTTTACACGGCCTGCTTGTGTTACCATTCTTCTAGCCCATAAAGATGCCACGCTTAGAGGACAAGTCACTACAGGATGAAGCCCAGCATTTAACTCACCATCATTTTGTTGGTGCTGAAGGCCCCTTCATAGTACAGTCCAAACTGAGTAACCACAACACCGTTTCCTTGGCAGAGATCATCCTGCCACATTCCCATATACTTTTCTCCTCTGAAGGATGAAGAGGAAATAATACAGTCCAATTAGTCTATTACATTTGTATCCCTTCTTGCTTGGGCTTTCAGAGTCAAGAAGTCATTATGAAAGAGTCATACAGGACTGAGTCCATCAATCTGATTTTACTGGTATAGGGGAATAAAAAAAATGACTCCTTGCAACAGAAACTGTAATCCCTGCAGGATTCCCTCTGGCTTTTTGAATGTATTATAACATAAAAAATAACAGGAAATAGCCATATTGTAGAAAGTTTCTGGGTAACAGCTGAACAAAGCTCACACCATAAAAACAGATCAGCCAGTTAAAGGTTTCTCATATGTAAACAGTATCTCTTCTACTATGTAAAATTCTTTTGTTGCCAGTTGAAGTTCAGAGATCAGGTTAGAGTGTTTCAAATTAATCCCAGGTCTCACAACTTTTCCAACAATATAGCTTTTCAGTTGCCCTGAAAAAGGGCACTTCACTTTCTAAGTAACAGACAAAACCAACGTACCATCAACTATTTTTTTTTATTTGTTTTGAAAGGGAAACTAGTGACTTTTGAATAGAATTCTCCTTATTGTAAAGCATTTTGCTGTCAGAATGTGAAAAGTTATGGATTATTCATTGTAAAGAAGGAATGAGGGGTATCTTCTTGCTGTTTGGAGCCATTTCGCATGCCAGCAACACAGCTCTCTGAGTAAGGCCTTCTTAAAAAGACCAGACACAGCATATTTAGTTTTCAAGATGAATATGACAGTCCTGTTTCCCCAAATGACTGGTTTGTAATAATGACTAAAGTTAAAACAAAGTTGCAGCAATTCTTTCTTCTGCTGGGCCCAAGAAAGAGTAAAGAAAATGAAGCCTTAGGCAAGGAACTTATGCATATATCCTACTCCTCTGAGGGTAGGAAGAATCCCTGTAACAGCTTCTCACTCATATTTAAGCCAGGAATAGAAAGCAAATGCCACATTTGTTTTTAGCCTAAGACAAATTAAAAAAGGAAGCTTTCTTGGCAGGTCCAATCCTTTCCAACATTGCTAGACACAGCAGCAACTCATTGGCACTAAAAAGCCCCACACCATGCAGGTCTAGGTAGCAACATCCTTTGAATAGAGCACAAAAACACCCACAACCACATACCAAAACTAAATGCAAAACTGTGGTCAGGAAATACCCAGGGATGATACAACAGGTCTGTTTCAAAAAAAATATTTTCTCTCACAGTTTCTTATTATTCTCCTTTCTAAATGGGCCTTCGGTTCAGTTAAGCTTAAAACAGTTTCTTCAGCAGCCACTGAAAGTTCTCTTTTAAAGATAAATCAGCACCGAATTAGTGACAATGCAAAGAAAAAAGAAAAGTTGTATTGATTCAGCCATGGTTAAGTAGCACGTATTATTTTGTGCAGTTCTGGTTCTTAAATCAGCATTTCACCAATCTACCCTGAGATGGAGCAACTTCCCCTCCCTGTCACAGTCCTATCCTGCTATTTTTGAAACTGTACGTCAAATGTTTGAGGATTTGAGCAACTGAAGAGCTACCTTGTGATATCATCAAAAACTCCATAACCATTCTTCTTGTCCATCGTCCACTGGCCAATGAACATACTGGGAGAGGAAGAGGTCAGCTTCCCACTGCGCAGCAGGCCATGCCCATGACGCATGTTATCCTGAAAACATCCTTCATACACTTCACCAGTTGCATAGCTTTAATGAAAGAGAGAATGAGTAAAAACCCTTCCTACTTTCTTTTGAAATTCCAGATTAGGAATTGCATCAAAACCAAACCAGGTAGGAAATAGATTAAAAGCATATTTGGGTTATAAATGAACAAAGCATTTTGATGATGATTTAAAATTACCTTCTCCCCAACAAGCAAGGCCATTAGCATGTTACCTCTCTCAAAAAATAAAACAAAACAAAAAATTCCCCAAAACAAAACAAAACCAACACACACACACACCCTTGCTTATCATGAAGTGATGGCAACTTTAAAAGGCAGATTTGTAACAGACCACAGTACAAGCATTGTTGTGAGCAGTCATCCAAAATAAATGCAGAAAATAAGCCAAGCAAACTATAATTATGGGTTTGGAAATGCAGCAAGAAAGCTACATATAGGAGCTCAGCTAATTCAACAGCTTGTCATATGAATAATGGAAATTTAGTGCTACTGAAAAGCAGTGTGGAATTTTTATGTTAGGTTCACACTCCCATCAGATTCCCCATTCCTCTTGCCTTCTGCGGCCAGGGAAACAAATTCTATGCATTACCTGTAGACTCCATGTCCACACATTTTGCCGTCCTTCCAGTAACCCACGTAATGGTCATCCTTGTTCAGTGCTTTGTTTGGCACTCTGTATTCACCATACCTGCCAATACATGAGAAGGGAACACAAGCAGCTATAACATCCATTCTGTCAAAACACAGAAACAGATACGTATCACAAACCTATTCTGCAATGAGAATGTTTTGTGTTAGTTTTAGTGTTTCTCTTCACCTACAACAGTTAAAAAAAAATTTTTTTTTAAAAAAAAGGGAAAGCAGGAACTTCAGCATCACTACATCTCCTATTGTATTGCTCTTCTATTTGGTTTTGTCCTATTATAAGCTCTCCTCCTTCTCCTACAGTGCAGCATTTTTCTCACTTTTCAAAAGGCGGCAAGTCTCCTCACATTCTATATCTGCTTCTGTCTTGGTTGCCTTGCTGAGTTAAAAAAATAAATAAATAAAAATTGTTGCTCAAATATTGTTGCAGCTATGTTCTGGGGAAAGACAACCTATACTGCCATAGAGCTACATTGCATCTAACAGTGAGAGGATCTTACCCATCCTCCAGCCCAGTTCGGAAAGTCCCAGAGTACATTCTGCCATCTGCCCACTTAAGGATTCCTCTGGAAAATACAAAAAGCCACATACATGTACCAGTATATCAGCTCACTTAGCACTTCACAGAAACCATCTGCGAGCAGATCTTATTCATACACCATCCACTTAATTTTGCTTTTGAACCATTAAGTTCCAATGATTTTTACCTGCCATGGGGTTTCCCCGAAAGCCACCTCCCGTTATACATGGCATCTTTAAGTCGAGGGTCTTTATAGAAGGTGTATTTGGCACTACGAGAGATAGGAGGTTCCTGTCGTTGAACGTTCCCAGCAGCAGCTCCATGGAGAATTAAATCTGAAGTCCCTCTAAGGGCCTGATCCACTGCTTGGCTTATTGCCCTCAACCACTTGGTCTGAAACAAAGTTTTCAATCACAGAATTTAGTTACCGTCTACCTTTGCAGTCTCACCTTTGAAGAGAACTACTATGATTCGCTGTGTTCCTCACCACAGTTGAATCAACTGGGGCATGTCTGAGGTCAAGCACAGGACCAAAGAGCCTACCAATCTGTAAAAAGACTTCACTCTTTGTTAACTAGCCAGTATTTCTCCCTGTTTGGTTTCACAGTAGGAAAGAAATCTTTCTTTTCACTAAAGTCATGCAAAATTTGTAGATATACTTACCTTTTCCTGCGGTGTTGAAGAAAGAAGAACAAACTGTTCTTCTGGAGTTGTAATCTTCAAACCATTCCTACATAGAAAAAGACATACATTTTAATCTAGTGAAATTTTATCCCAAAAAAGGCAAACTTGCTTAGAGCATGAATGCTATTGCTTCCCTCCCTTACCCCAGGTAGCATTCATTTCACTATAAAGTCAGCAGTAAGAACCACAAAATGATTACTCACTTCCTTTTTTTTTTTTTTTTTTTAAATTTTGAGGCCTATGAATACAAAGCCCTCAGAGAAGAAAGAAGTGTAGACGTGCTTGCATTCTATTCTCCTGCAAGTATACAATACTCAGTTCAGCTGACCACATAATCCTCATCTTCCCTTCCCAAGATATTCAATTATCTCAGCATCATAAATGAGAATACTTACACGTTACCAGATTCTTCTGAAACAGCCTCTACCCACAGTGTGGACAAGGGAAAGATATGGTGCGTTGAGAACTGTAGGCAAGGAGAGAAGGAGGGAAGGAAGGAGAAGGGAAACTTCACAAAACACTGATCCATCCATACTCTCCCCGTTCCCCTTGCTGAACTTTCTTTCTTCCCTTCAAAGACTAAGGAAAATAGATCATTACAGCTTCCTTCTATACCCCTTGATCACAGAAGTGGCTAACAAAAAACATGCCAGCCACAGGGCAATAGTAAACAAAAATACACGTTAATAGGTCATTTCAAGTGTCTTTGGAAACATGAAAACATTAGCACTTTCATGTGTTCAAACAACACTGCAGTGAAGGGTACAAAACTCTTCCTTTGTTATATGGAAACAAAAAAAAGAAAACAACAACAGAAAAAAACATGATGCAGTTTAAAGCAGAAAAAGCTTTTGCTCCAGAAGAGCTGACTTACCTGTGCATGCACCAGAGCATCATTAAAGAGGATGAACCAATTTACGGAGAACCTCCCAGCATGTTGTAGGGACAACCCCCGGTTGCTACTTTCACAGATTAAACGACGCTCTGGCTTCCGCAAGGAATCCTACAAGTGGGTTTAAAAATAAAAATTGCAGAAACTTACTAAGCATTGATTTTGACTGAAGGTCAGTGCTATCTTTCATAATAAGGCTCAAACCTTTCAGAAGCTGGAATACTACAGCAAGAACATTCAAAAAAGAATAGAATGTAAATGGGAGAGCAGCACTAGTATAGATACATGGTAGAATGTTAACAGCAGGACATTCCAGCTGCCAATGGACTAGCAGATATCATCATACCGTCATCTTCCCAGGAAAGGTCTTCCAGAAGCCCAGCGTGTACTCCGCTTCTTTCCTTTTCCTGCTAAGGTGGACGGCGAGGCTCTCGTAACAAGAACTAGCATCCTGCAACTTCTGGTATTCCGGAGATGCCTGTAAGGCACAAGGTAATGACAGTCCTGAAACTGTTTGAGCTTCACCAACCGAGCTGCAAATTTTGCTACAGTCAATCTTATTAAAACAGCACTGAACATTTAACAGTTCGACTGGTTAAGAGAGTAACGCAGCTGTCAAGTTATTTTTTTGGTAACATACCCTATTGGGGTGTTGGGTGTTATCATAAAGGTTCCCTGAACATTAGGCAATATGTAGACATCGTATGTTAACAAGCTTCCTCATTGGCAGCTTAACAAGCTGTAGCTGAGGAAACACTAATACTTTCAGGATCAATACTTTAAATGATTATATTGAGATGAATGATCAAACAACCATTGTTCCTAGTTGGTCATCTTTTCTTTCAAAAGAATGTGGTTATATACTCCGCTGACAAAAGTCTAACTAATATTTATTCATTACTTTCAATACAACAGCAACGACAAGGATCAGTTTGCCAGTGATGCCAGATGGAATTGATGAAGAACAGGCAAACAAAATAATGCATTTGCAATTAAGAGCTCAGACGCACAAACAAGTCATAGCAAGCTAACAGACTTCTGCCTGCCATATGATATGAGCAAGCGCGCGTAAGAACGCGCAAGTAAACGTGTACAATCTTTCCCTAGAACTATTTGAGGTAGCTTTGCTGCAAACTAAGCTGCTTCTAATTACATTGCACTTGTTCACAGTTACTTCTGCACTATAAGTTTCATATGTATACTTGTCTAGTTAGAGATAACAGAAGACAGCTTACCACTTCAAAACACGTAGCAAGTTTTAGCAAAGTTCTAGCGTAATTATGAAGTCGTCCAAATGGCATGAAAAACAGAGCATTTAGAACTTCCACTAGCTGCGTGTTTTCCTCATTCACCTCAGACAGTTTCTGCAACAGTTCCTGGTTTTTACTTAAGAAGTCTCTAAATGATGGGACCATTGGGGGACCAGAAGGAGGAAAGAAGAAAAAGGCAGTTCAATGTAAGTGATATTTCACATGCACAAGCCTGGATACTAGCAAAGAATGCCCTTTTTGCATTGTCATAAGCAAGTAAAAATTAAGGCAAATACATGCTGTTCATTATTCCCAGTTTCTAAGGAAGTACTATAATACAATCATGCAGCTCTCTGCCAACTGCAACACCGGACTTCTTAACTTCGACTCACAAGCTCAGTCATTAAATGGAAGGAAGTTGACTAGTCTTCCCCACTTGGAGCAACTAATTGCCTTCTTCCCCTTTAAAACTTAGTCAAAGGACTTAGATGGAGTGATTCCCCAGTGACTGTTAGGTTAAGTTGGAGTGAGTTTCTAACACTGCTGACAGACTCATAAGAGATGACCTGAAAGAATCTTGACTTCACTTCAGTGAGCTTCCCTAAGCGTATCCAAATCATCTCCTTCCCACCCTTGCTCTTCAAGGAAACTATGCAGTTTTCCCCCTAACTAGAAAAATTACATCCTACCTCAAAGAAAGGCAGGAAATCTGTTCAATCCTCAGTCTGATTTCCAAGAGGGAGAACTAATCTAGTTCAGAGAAGAAGAGGGAAATGATTCTGAAGACAGTGTATTAGCACACAAAACCAGGAATTCTTCACCAAAAGGAAAACAAATCTATATTTTCCCTCTCCTTCAACATCTGTGTGCACAAATGTGCTGGCATATATGACACACATTTGCATTAATACACATTCAGCTCAGAAGTATTAGAACTGCAAGCTACAAGAGTCAAGTGAGGCTGAGAAAGCAAGCCCCAGGGACAAAACAACAGTTTGGAAAACTGCTCAGCAGGGTCCCTACTTCTACGTGCTTAAGTGTGAAACGGCATCTTGCTAAACTCATGTACCTTGTCTAGGTCTGCTGATGAGACTTAAGAACCCTTGTTCAACAAGCATTAAGAATGTCCTTTTTGGAGAAAAGACCATATTTCTAAATATAAATATCTAGATGGTTTGCATTTTTAAAGTGTTCTGAGGTCCTCACATGAAGATCTCTCTATAGAAAGTGTCACATAATAGCAGACTCATCATTAAGTACAGGTTTTGTCTACTCCTTCAGATGAAACAGCCCCAAAAGCTGTCAACAGTGAAGACTTTTACTGAAACTAGCACTTCAAAAAAATTGTTACTACTTGTAATGAATTCATATGGCAGAATATCCAAAACAGACAAGCTGATGTCACAAACCACTGCCTGAGACAGTATCCCAAGGGAGAGGGGTGTGCGCAAATGACACATTCTAAACAAAGAATCATCATGTGCCAATATACTCTTGTCTTCCCATTGCAAATAACAGAACAAAACTTCTTAAACATCTCCTCCCTGAAGGTTCAGAACTTAAGTTTAAGGGCTATTTGCCTAATGACATCCTGGTTGCAGTAGAAGAAGCCATCACACATTACAGCAACACTTGATGTAAAGAATTCAGTATGAGTAGTTTCTGCATTCAGAACTTTCCAACACTAAACATAAATAAACTTATACTTAGTTGTAATGCTGTAATTTGAACTCAGACGTGCTGTTATTCACCCTAGAAACAAGACTGTTGGTATCTCTCTGCAGCAGGATTTTAAACTTAGCCATTGGTACTGGTTTTCAGGCACCAAGGACTTCTTGCATTAGGTACCCTAGCACTTCAAGGAACTTCCAACACCATTGCTCGTGCTAAGTGCAAAGCACTCCACGAACAGCGTTAATAGAGTAACTCTGAGATTACTGAGGTTAGGAGAGAATGCAATTCCACAGACATCAGTTAAACTCTTCATCACAACTTTTTCACAGCTCTATGGTGAAAGATGCACAGTACCATTATTTTCTAGGTAAATGTATTTTCCCAATAAACCAATTTATTTCCTAGGTAGAAATAGTGTTTAACTGAGAAGAGGCTTTACTCTGAGATCAATGCACTTCAAACGTAATGTCTCAGGCCTCAAGACAGAGCTTTTATTTAATGCTCTGAGCACTTATATGTGAAAGAGTAAAGCATCCTTTAGAGGTATACAGGATACTTGTGCAAAAGTGTTGTGCTATGTTTTTGTGTCATTTTAGAGTTCTTCTGAAAAGTTAGGGAATTCAAACTAAATAGAATTAGTTTCATCTACTCATAGTTCTTAAAGAGTTTGCTGTATTTGTTTGCAGCAATATTTAAAAGGATTATGTATCAGCAAACACCGAATAGACAATGAAAATATAACCTCAAGACTAAGCTTTCCAGAATCATTATCCTGAAATATGATGTACTTATTTAGATACCATGGAAATTACCTTTTATGCTTATTCTCTTTCTTTCTCCACCTTCAACATAAAGCAACTGAACTCATTCAGCAGCATTTAAACTTAAATTGTTATCACATTTGAGAGCAAGCGCCTTTCTTCCTCGGATGGAAAAGAAATTAGTATACTCAGGTATGTCGAGATAGAGTTACCACATGCTTATTACTATATACATGCAAACATATGCACATATAGTTTGTCAAAGTACAATTATTTTGAGTTTTTGATCAACTAGCAAATCAGGGTAAAGGTTTTCTTACATTGCTGGCTTTGCGAGGAGCGTAAATCCTCCCATTACCAGGAAGTTTGTTACTGAAGTGCAATACCTAAAACAAGAAAGAAAAGATAGCTTCAGCTTCCAACTAAAAACATCTCTGGGAAACAGCTACAGTTGACATTTCAACCATTTACCAATGAGATCTGTAAGTTTTAGCTATAGAAGTCTAACTACTTAAGAAAATATTGAACATCCAGCCACTCAAAGTTAGCGGAACACTTTCCATATGAAAGGTAGGACCTATGTTACTCTTCTACCCTTCTGCCGCTGCTAGAACAACACAGAAAGATTACTTTGCAACAGAATCCTTAGACTTTTTCCCTTTTAAATTTTGGAGTTTTCCCCCAAATATGTGCATGTACAGAGCAGGTCATTTGTTTCTACAGAATAACGCTGCTAGCTTCTAGTGATCTTCAGCATGGGAATTTCTTTTTTTCCTGCTATTCAATGTTCTACCTCTTATTTTTCCCCTAATAAAAGAAAACTATCAAGAAATCATTCACAGAATGTCTCTCCAAGGAGAGAGAGGTCTCAGTTCAACACAGTTAACAGCTAGTACTTCTGTTGCTTGATGGAGCCTTGGAAGAGGCTCAGATACTACACTGAAGAATACACAGGTTCTTATACCATAGGAAAAATGTGCAAAGCACTAAGAAAACAGAGAGGGACGGGAGAAGACAGACAGTAACAAAGACAGCAGAAAACAGATATTTCAATCTTTGACAGGTACAAAAGAGAAGAAATTAAGAAAATCCTTCTGATCTGAGCAATGATGAGAATAAACTCTGGAAATCCACGTTACAAAAAGAACTGAAATCAGAGAGATAGCAAGAACAGGACAGAATACCTGCCTACAATTACAAATAATTCATTTGATAAACATTTGATAAACTTGCTGGGTTAAAATATTTTTACAGACTACTGCATATCAAAAAGACTATTGCATAGCAAGTGAAGTTTGTGACTGAAATTTTGTTCCTGTGGGGATTTTCAGATGTCTAGTACTTGAGACTACGTTCAGAGTACATTCTTAGGGTTTCCCCCTCTATCAAGCCAATATTTTCACAAAAGCCAACCCAAACCAACTAAGTACATAAACATAGTAACTGTAATAATTTAGACTTAATTCTGGGCATTAGAACAGCTCGAGTTTCCAGGTGAAAGGTGCAATGCTAGTTATTTGACAAATATCAGGAGAGAAGAACTGCTGTTCTAGGATGCAATTTTTAGTTAGCGAGTTTTGGTATTTTGTAACCACAATAAATCCCAAAGGTAGCTTTGCTTAGCATCACAGAATCACAGAATGGTTGAGATTGGAAGGGACCTCTAGAGATCATCTAGTCCAACCTCCCTGCTCTAGCAGGGACACCCAGAGCACGTGGCACAAGGTGGCTTCCAGGCAGGTTTGGAAGATCTCCAGAGAAGGAGACTCCACAGCCTCCCTGGGCAGCCTGTTCCACAGCTCTGGCACCCTCACAGGAAAGAAGTTCTTCCTCATGTGGAGATGGAACTGCCTGTGTTTCAATTTGTACCCATTACCCCTTGTCCTGTCATTGGCCATCACCTAGAAGAGTTTGGCCCCATCTTCTTTACATTCTCCCCTCAGGTACTTATACATATTGATCAGATCCCCTCTCGGTCTTCTCCAGGCTAAACAGGCCCAGCTCCCTGTCCTCATACAACAGATGTTCCAGTCCCTTAATCATCTTCATTGCTCTA